>BMAW01078509.1:198092-233585 GCA_019974015.1 Nephila pilipes | reverse complement strand
GAAAATGTATAAACAAATATAAAAGTGCTTAAATTTTGTGTTACCCATGTTGAAAAAGTCTAATGGATAAGAACCAAAACAGTACAATATCAATAATACACACAATAATATCAATAATACGAATATCATCAATAATACTAATGGTCATCATCAATAATATCAATACTCGTCAATGTCATTGTCATCATCATCATAATACACACACACACACACACACAATAATACACACACACACACACACACACACACACACAATAATATTTCGCAATTTTGTTAGCATTAACAGATCTATTAATATTATTATTATATTATATAAATTGTTATGCTAAACTTGAGTAATTGATAAACCTTTTTAAAATTTTATTCTTATAAGATTTCAAGCAGCATACAATATGAAGGCATTTTCAAAACACATTCATCAGGCCAAAGTGAGGCTTTATTAATAAAATAATTCTAGAATCATAAAAATTATCAGCAATGCAATGCCACTGAACTCAAACCCAACGAACGAACGAACGGGCAACAAGTAATACTGAAAGCAGGATTTCACTAATGAATTGCTTCAATGCGCTCGCAGTCTTTTTAGGACTGGGAAGTGAACATAGGAGTGTCCGAGCGCCGCTCTGGGTCTTTTCTGCGAAGATGCAATGCTTGCATCATACGCAGGGAGCTGTTGAAGTGATTCATTAGGTATTTGAGGGATCCTATTAAAGAAATTAAAAGATTGTTTTTTGATGAACTCTAGAATTGGTTCAATTTTAAGGTCGTTATGCAGGACTTCGTTCCGAACAAACCAGGGAGCATTTAACATTTTCCTAAGGTGGATGTTTTGAAAGACGTGCAGTCGTTTCAGATGAGTGGTAGCCGCAGACGCCCAAATAGGCGACGCGTACAACATGATCGGTCTTAAGATCGACTTGTAGAGCAAAATTTTGTGCCTGATCGCCAGCTTGCTCTTACGAGAAATCAAGCGTGTGAGCAATCTGCTCATTCCGATAGCCTTTTGATAGGTTTTTCGGATATGGTGGGCAAATGTTAATTTTGCATCTAGAACCAACCCTAGGTACTTGTATTCAGTAACCCAGGGGACGGGTTGATCGAAAATGGTGACTGCTGGCAAATTGCCAATGCACCGTTGTTTCGTAAAGAGGAGGCAAGCGCTTTTGGATGCATTAACTTTAATTTTCCAGTTAATGAGCCAGAGCTGTAAACGAGATATGTACCTCTGCAATCTTTCAATAATTTTCCGATTGCAAATGTCTTGGGACATAATGGCAGTGTCATCAGCGTACATCGCTAAATGGATGTTGGAAGCCTTCGGGATGTCATTTACGTACAAAGAAAAAATTCTTGGACTTAAAATCGATCCCTGGGGGACACCACTTAGGATTGGACGGGGGGAGGAGACTGCGTTTTCGACTCGAACCCGGAAACTACGAGAGTCAAGGAACGAGTGTATAATTTTGATTAGTTGGTCCGAAATTCCAAGTCGCATCATCTTGGAAATGAGCCCATCGTGCCAAATTTTATCAAAAGCTTTGGCAATATCGATAAAAAGCATACCCGTGGCCTTGTTATTGGAAAAGCCATGCTGGACCGTCTCGGTGACTCTAAGTAACTGAGTTACTGTAGAGCACTTTGGAACAAAACCATGCTGCTCCGGAATAACAATATTCCTGGAATTGCAGAATTGGTCCAGGCGATTCAAAATAACAAATTCATATGCTTTGCTCAGCGAACTGAGTAACGATATGGGGCGATAATTTTGAGGTTTAGTATCATCCGAATCAGACTTGAGAATGGGGACCACCACGGCGATCTTCCAAGCCTTAGGGAAGTAGCAGTTCTCCATAAGAAAATTGAAGAGCAGCGTAAACAAGAAAATAAATTTCAGGGGGAGGTTTTTAAGGATGCGGTTTGAAATTAAGTCCAATCCCGGTGCCTTTTTAATTTTGGTTTTCTGTATAAAGTCCAAAATTTCACTAGCCTGGACTGGTTCCAGGTCTAGGCATGTAGGGGAATCCAAAAATCTTTGGACTTTACGTTTAGTATGTTCTGAGAATCTGGGATTCTCGTCTTCATTTGGTTCAAATTGTTTTTGAAGGCTATCAGCTATAACTTCCGCCTTTTCAATAGGAGCTACAGCAGCACTGCCTAGGGCGCCCTTCAGGGGCGGAATGGTGTGAAAAGGCTTTTTGAGTCGGGAGGTCTCCCTCCAAAGGGTGTTTGTATCAGGCGAGAGACCTTCAATGTGTTTTTCCCATCTGGATTGGGAAAAGTGTTGAATATCTCGTTTGACCTCATTACTGAGTGCACGGAATTCAGATTTAAGAGCCGGATTCCTATATCTTTGCCAAACTCTCCGTACATAATTTTTGTGACGAATTTTATTTCTGATCTCTATGGGAAGTCTCAGAGGAGGAGGTTTAAATTTTGGTTTTGAAGCCGTCACAAGTGCCTCAGAAATAATTTCACCAATTTTGTCAATAGATTTTTCAATATCTTCATTGCTGGAGGTTTCAGGAATGGGGAGGGGTTTTGAATTTAAAATAAATTTAAAATTCTCCCAATTGGTAGAGAGTTGCTCTGGTAATTTCAAAACTGCAGAGTTTGTGTTAAGAGTCAAAATGACCGGTAAATGATCTGAACTCAGATCATGAATGACTCTTATATCATAGTTGAAGGGAATATTTTTGAAGATTGCAAGATCAATAATAGAATCCCTAGCCCCCGGTCGGGATCTAGGGTTTATGTGCGTAGGGGTGTACGGTGCAACAACCCTAGCACCTGGAGTTCTGCTTATAACATTTTTGAGTTTGTGGCCAAAAGTGTTTGATCTTGAATCATGCCAGTCTTTATGACAAGCGTTCATGTCTCCAGCAATGATAACGTTTTGTCCTGAATTGAGAAGTTTAATGAAATCCTCCTCTGGAAAATGGCATCTATTAAGTGGGGTATTGCGAACATAAGCAGAAACTATTCGCAGTGGAGGATAATTATTAATTTTGATTTCGATAGCAGTTGCATCTATATACTGTAACTTCGGCAAGAGGACTCTGCAATGTTCATAATTATTTTTACAGTATAAAGCGGTGCCTCCGTGGATACGAGGAGTTAAAGTAATTCTATCGTCTTTGTAAAGACGATAGTTGGCGATCTGGGGTTCGTGCCCCGGTTGGAGCTTTGTTTCTTGAACCAAAAACAGATCAAAATTATGCTCTGTGACGAAGTCACGGACTTCGTCAATCTTGGAACGCAGACCATTTGCGTTCCAGAACCCAAGAGAAATGTCGTGCACGTCTCTGTTGAATTTTAATGTTGAGGAAGAGCGCGGTAAGCGCGCCCGTGTTTAAGTGCGACATAGGCCTCAAAGATGATGCATGCCTTGTCGTCGGCCGCAGTGACCTGGCGGAGGGCAGGGAGACACTCCCTAAATGCCCGAGCAAATAATTGCTCATCAACATTTGCGTCACTTGCAATGGAAATTACGGAGCGGAAAATTTCCCCGAAATTTCCAGTGCTGGGAGAAGAAGCAGAATTTGGAATAGGGGCAACATGCTCCGTAACTTGTCCGGTGAGAATTTGGGAATAAGAGATACTAGGGGTGGCCTGTCGATAATTTTCTAGAGGACGCTGGTTCTTGGTGGAATTAGAGTTAACCTTTGCTTTAGGGATAAGGTTTTTAGAATTTTTATTTAAGTTTTTTGGGCTAGAATTTTTGCCCTTTGGAAATCGGGGGCATTGGCGCCAATTCGCCGCGTGATCTCCTCCGCAATTGGCACACTTTAAAGGTGTGTCAAAGTCGTTGGGACAATCGCGAGCTCTGTGGGCCCCGGCACATTTAACGCATTTGATGGGGAGGTGACAAACCTCAGAGGAATGAAAAAATCCCTGACACCTCCAACATTGAGAGGGGCGCTTGTTACCCCTATAATTCTCAATGGTAATGTGTGTTCCGAACATGTCTGTATAATTAAAAATTTGTTCGGCGTTTAAGTTGTTTAAAATTTGAAAATAAATTAATGGCATTGGGGCCTTGGTTTGGAATTTTGACAATCTGGATATTTTATGAACGTGAAAGCCTGCGCTTTCAATTTCTTGTTTCACTTCCTCTAGATCTGTGGAAGAAGGAAGTCCACGTAAGACAAGTTTCAGAGGTCTATCGGCTTTCAACATGTAGGATTTAAATTCTACTCCTTCTGTTCTTAGAAAGTTGGCTAATTTGCGATATTCTGTCTCGTGATTAACTGTGAGACGTAGGAAGCGGCCGCTAAGTTTGCTATAAAGCGAAGGCGCTTCAAGTCTAGCAAAAGAGAGGAGTTGCCTCCAATCTCCTTTGGGTGTAATAAAGAAAGGTGGAATCTTAGGTTTGTTTACAGGAGTGGTGGAGATCACTGGTTCCCCAGCGTCCTCGTCCTCACTACTATCAGAATTCACATCTCCTTTGGATTTGTTAGTTTTAGAAGGGGTTGTCTGGACTGGCAAAGAGGTATCAGAATTGGATTTACCACTAACAGTTTGGTGTTTGGAGGGCGCCGAGAAGCCATCTTCATCGGCAGAACGCTTCTTTGCGTTGTTTTTCTTGTTAGCTCCGCCTTTAATTGGAGACTTGAGTCTGATTGGTTGGTTGGGCTTGGCTCCTCCCACTTCCGGTGGCTTAGCTCCGCCCACTTCCGGCGAATTCGCTGGAACATGGCCGCCATTATTCTTCGCCATTTTCTTCGATCTTTTTACTTCTTTTTTCTTTTCAGCTTCTATAATTTTCTCTAGAATCGCTGAGGTAGCTGGAAGTTTAAAAAGCGGTACTTGCACTTTGCTTTTGACGGCCGTTAGTTGAGCATAAACTATGCCCAACTCGGCGTGTGCCTTCGAGAAGTCAGCTGGATTCTGATATGAAGCAGCGCTTAGACGCTTTGCCCACAAAGCGTATTGGTCACGTAACTGGATTAAATTCTTGATACCTTCCTCATTTTGGACGAAGAATCTGTTGATATCTTCTGGTGAAGCATCAGGATCGAGTCGAACTGGAGTTATTTCTTCATTCGCCGGAACTTCGTTCGGATTCTTTCCTTCGGCGGAATTCGATGGAATAGGCTTTAATTCCGTAGTATTATTCTCGCTTACTTCCATGGTCGAAGCCATGGCTGATCGCTGAGAGGAAAACTATACGAACTGCAAAAGACCTTTAACACAGATGGTGAAAAAGGGGGGAAAATACACTTTTCAAAAATGAGCTCTGGAACAGTCGTCTGAACAGGTCAGAGTCAGGAACCGGAATCGTGTGTGCATCGCGATACTGTATTATTACTGTTTTATTCGACTAAGATTGGTATTTATTTCAGTAACTATTATAAGTTATTTTTTATTTACATTTTATGATAAATCAATTTTTTATTCATGGATAAATGCTTAGCTTGAGTAATTGTTTTAGTTTAGTTTTTTTTTTATTAACGTCACACTAGAAGCAACACGAGGGCTATTGGCGACGGACCTCGTAATTTTGAACCACGGTCAAGTGACGAGGACGACACCTGAGCTGGCACCCCCCTCTCCTAACATCCACACCACGCCAACGGGAGGACTTTGGGCCCCGAACAGATTTAACGTGCATCAGCCCCGGCTACACGGCGGGTCTTTAGCGGCCAAGAATCGTACCCGCAACTGAACTTAAATCGCCTGCCACGAATCCGAGGCCGTGACCACTAGACTACCACGGCCTCTTAGCTTGAGTAATAAAGGTAGCGAGGAGAATATTTCATTTTAGTTTAACAAAGTAAGTTTAATTAAATTTGAGTAAATTAGAATAAAAATTTATTTATTTTTAAGTTAAATAAGGAATTGAACAACACACCCATACACATACTTTTTTCATTCATGCTTAAGGTTCGGGAGGGAGGGGAGGGAGTTCATCCAAAATTTTTAAGCATAAGAGTAGAGTGTTGCGACTAAAAAGTCTTCAGAACCTCTGAATTACAGAAATAGATATTTCATATTATTAGAACTTAAAAATAGATTACCAATATCAAACAATAATTATTGTATATTAAGCATTGCATGATTATTTTAGTGCATCGCTATTTTATGTATTTATTACGTCATGAAAGTTCCTAAAACTGTCTATTATTTTGGAAAGAAAAATAAAAAATACCGTTGATTTTATTTCCTATTAGATAATTTAACCACAAATGTTTAAAAGGGATATAATTTTGAAATGATAATTGAGATTAATTACAAAATTCAAGGCTTAAAAAATCAAGTCATGATGCCTCAAATAGAGTAAGAATAATTTTTTTAGAAATTATAAGAAAACCCATCATTCACCAGAACATTTGTTACGTTTGTAAAATCAAGGCTTTTAAATTGGGAATTTTTCAAAATGACCCTTGAATAAAAACAATGGATATATGACAGTCAGTTTCATCTCCCATTTTAAGATTTATTAGCAGAATGGTTTTTTTTTATTTTATTTCTTCACATTTTTGATAATCTGACCGTTTAATTTCAGAATATCCTTTCTGTATGCCGGAAGTAAAGGACACTACGTAAATTTTTGAGAATTTCCAGGAAAGCTGTTTAAATTGTTTGTGTGTGTGTTTATTTATTTAAAACTTGTATATTTGTTATTAGAAAGTATTTATTAACAAATATTTATTATTGAGACTACTGCCTTTGATTTATAATACCTTTCTTAAGTCTTAATACTTTTTAAAAATTTTTATTGGTTACTACTTCAAAACACGAACGGAGTGTCCATTATATCCGGCATGCAAATTTTAATTCTTTTTTTTTTTTTTTTTTTTGTATTTAGATACTTTGACTTATTGACACTAATACATTCATTAAAAATGTTAGCTTTTTTATACTTTAAAATTGTCATTACTTATTTAAAAAAGATGATTTTTAGTTGGGAAACTTCAGTCACGACTAACTAAAAATAATGTGACGTCATAGCTTGTAAACATTTTGTTGTTTGTTACTGTATTCTTGGAAATGATATACTCCCCTTGAATGACGTCATTTCCCCTTACAACAGCGGAAACCGTTATGCTGCCCGCCAGACACCAGACAGTTTCGCAGACGAGACGTTGTCTTTGTCGAGAGCAGAGCTCTGTAGTTGAATGGTGGTTATGAAGATGTTAATAAATGATTTTTTTAAAATAATTGATGCCTCGTATATTTTGCCACTACGCCACAATAAGAATCATAGTTAATTAATAATTTCACTCTTTTGTAAATTTAATGTTATGTGAAAATTGAAGAATGAACTGAAAATAATAGCTATATGACAAGAATATAGCGTGTAGAATTGATTTATGGCAATGTCAAAATTCTTTTCCAATATGAGACGTATCAGCGACTTCACAAATGTCTGAAAACGAATTAAATTTTGAAATAACATTTATTTCAACCACCAAAAAATTTGATAAAATGCATTTTAAAAGCAAAATTATTTACAAGCATTGTAGTTATCCGGACTTTGGATTTAAAAGTTAGGGAAAAGATTAATTCACCCTTATTTTCACAATCATCTTTTCTTAATAGCTTATTCATTGCATATATATATATAATTATAATAGTGTTCATAATGGAATTTTGAGTTTTCTTAAGACTTATTTAATTGCTTACGGAGCTTTATAAGTATACAGAATGGAAGTGAATAAAGAATTTTTAAATTTTTTTTACAAGATACAAGAACACTCATGCAATATACAGACAAATTATGTTCATAAATATCTGTTTAAAATTCAGGCAAGTAAGATGGATACATTATAAGCTTGGCTTAGCAGTTTATTTGCATAATGTGTGTAAAAATTTTCTTTGAATGTTTTTGATATGGTTTTATATTGTTAGGTACATAAAATGTTTTAAAGACATGTTTGGCACAATACTACAGTTATAATTCATTGAGAGGTTTATAAAGAACTATCTTAGATTTCCTCTAAAGAGAATTTTGTCGCAGCAATTTTAACAATTGATGCATTCAATGTAACGATAACATAGATAAAATCAAATAATGAAGATGTTTATTAATAAATATTAAGATTAGTTTTGAAAAAATGATGTTTATTAAAAAAAAATTAACAACATTATTTAGAATGCTTTAATAATTTTTGCACACAAGTAGCAATCTTATTTCATTTTATCTTTCAGTTTTGTTATATTAATTTGTGATTAAGCATTCGATTATTAAGGATTTTCATAAGTATGCTAGATCTGTAATGACTCGAAATTTAGAAAACTTTTTAATTTAATCCTCATTATGGAAATAATTTAATTGTAAGGCAAAATTTTTTTTTTTCAATCAGTAATGACTTTATTTGAAAAGAGCTTTTGAGCAGAACAAATAAATGCACCAACAAAAAGTAGATGAAAAGAAACAAAACATTACCAGAACAATATTTATTTAGAACGTATACATTCAGAATAATTTTAGTTACACATCCAACTAATTTTATTCCTAGAAATAGCACTTAAAGATAGATAAATCATTTAAAACTTTAAATCTAGAAACAACATGCACTGACAAAGCTGTGAAAAAGATGCGTGTACAATGGTTAAGGTTAATTTCTTAAAATGATATTTAACAATTCAATTTTCAGTTATTTTTAAAAGTAAAAACAATTTAAATCTGGAAAATTTTATGCATCTTTGTTTAAAAATGCATATATTTTTGTATAAAATTGTAATCATTGACAAATTGAAATGTTTCTTGGTTACACAACAAATCATATACATAAAATACATTAATTAATATTCAGAAAGCATTTTTACACTAAAATATATATCAACATATCAAACCAACCGGTTCTATGATAATTGACAAAAGTTATGCCATGTTAAAAGATTTCGGTATGTATACATGATGGAAAATTGGTGCACAAGTACATATTAATAATTTACAGTATAGGTAAGTAAAAATAAGGGGGAAAATCAGTATAAGAAGTTCGATAGGAAATTTCATTTAGTAAATCTTAAAACTCTTTAAAAAGAGCACAAAGCAGGAAGTAAATCAAAAGTTTCAAATTTATTTTTTAAAATATAAACTAATTTTAATTAGTTAAGTTTAAAAAGCCTGTTTTTCAATTACTTAATATTTTATATCTAACAACACCAGTCACTTTAAGTATGTATTGAATTAAAATAACATCACACACATTGCTTTTCCCTTTCGAAAAGGTTTTGTTCAATACAAAAGATATTTAGTTAAAAATATTGAATTCTATAAGTAAATAAAATAACATAAACAATGTAACATTATAACACTTTTCAAACCATACACTTATGATATATATATATATATATATATCAGTTTACACATAATCTTACTTAAATTAAACAACACTATATTATAAAAACAAGCTGTACAACTTTAAAATAGCAGCATTAAAAACATAAATAAAAAAAACCAAAATTATATGTGAAACTGGTCCTAATTTAAATCCAAAGTTATTGAAGATTTGTTCTTCAGTTAATGATAAAAATCGATCAGCATCGTGGCATAGATTTAGAAACACAGCTTCTTCTTTTTTTTAACTTTAGAATTTTCAATAGTTCGTTGACCTCTGAGGAGGGCCAGTTCTTAATACAAGGTATTAGATTCGAATTTTTTTCGTTTCTCATGATGACATCCAAAGAGAATTCTTGAATCTTACTGTATTTTTTAATTTCTCTTTGACGTTGCTTCTTCCTTATTATTCAGTGTCGAATATGCGCCTAAATAGTTATTTTTATTATTCAGTTCTTCTTCTTTTAATTCCATTTATTGCATTAAAGCAATTGGTGCATAAAAAGTTTTCATTAGAATTTTCTTTTTGAATTTTTATGCACGTCTTATGAGCTTTTTTATTACAATGAGGAGCTTCACAGGAAACCCATGATATCATTCCGGAAACATCAAACATGTTTCCGAATGCACAAATATTACAATCATATTTAATATCCAGCGAAAGCATTTCAATGCATTTATCTCCATTAATTGAACATGGCGAGCATGTCCATTGTCCATCCGAATATTGATTTGCACAACATTTATGAGCCATTTTTGAACAATATTTACAAAAAATAAATGGTACGAGTCCATTATTATCGCACCTATTTATATGTTTGCAAATATCGCAAATAACTGCAGCAAATATATTCACGGGCATTTCGCGAATAAAAAAAAATGGCAAGTTTATTGCGCTATGTGCACTGATTGCAAGAGAGTATAACAGTCTCTTAGACAAAAACAAAACGTATTGTCCACAAATAATATTGCACTCCACTTTTATTGGATCAGAGTTTAACACTCTTTTCAGACATATTCACTGACAATAACTAAATAATGGCGTTTGCCTATACTTGAATCAAACAACGCAGTAAGTAAACAAATCAGAAAGGCGGGAGAAGTTAATCTCGAACCATGGTAATAAATATACTTTTCTTACAATAGATATAAATTGCAAACGATTTTTCCTCACTTTTCCCCATCACACATATCTTTTAATATGCCTTATTTTTTTTGATACGTGATACTTTTTTATGGTGCATTCTCAAGGAACTTGAAAAGAACAATTGTTCTTCGTATATTCTTTTACGAGTGCTCTTTCTCCGGCCGCGGGCTGACGCTAAGCAGCGGCTATATTTTTCAACATAGGCGGCGACGCACGAATGAACATTTTTTTCGAATCGCTCTCCTTCGACATTTTGCGGATTACCAGTAGATTTACTAGTGAAATTTCGCAGCAGTGTATTCTACAGGGGTTATTACTAACCACCAATCCTTTTTTATTGGGTTTAAACGTTTAATTATTTTTTAAAGTAGAGTAATCTCTACTTGTGCTTGCACTTGCATAAAGATATCAAATTTGGATTATCTTGGATTTTACAACAATTTTGAATACCAGAATGGAACCAATCTATTCCGACGAAGAAATGAACTCCACAGAAAAGGGGGTAAGTGAAGTTTTATTGCGCATTAGCGAATTTAATGTCAGTGAAGTTAGCATTGCTATTGATAATGTAACTCAATATGAAGAATGCTTTAATATGAGCGAATCTCTCGATAACTTAATTTCTGAAATTTGTGAAGTTAATATCAAAAATTCGGACTATCTAAATAAAAAAGCCCTGGTTATTGGATTGGCTCTAAAATGCTCTAAAACACTTAACAAAATAAATTTTAGAGATATGCAAAAGCATATTAAAACCAAAGACAACGAAGTACAAATTTTAAAAGAACGACTTACCGCACTCGAAAAATTGGTATCATCAAATTCTGAAATTCAAAAAACGCCCACCGCTAAAATTAATCAAATTAAAAGAACTAAAATCTCCCCTCAAAAGTCTCATGGGAAAAAAAAAGAGTAAAACCGATGATAAATTAGGCTTACAAATTCCTGTTGATCTTACAAATAAATTTTCAGCCTTAGAAGTTGAGGAAAAAAACAGTAGAAATTGAAGAAATTCCTGAAATTCAAAATGAAAAGGTTATTTTCCCGTCTATGAAAACTTCGAGGAAAATGACGAACCAACACCTGTCAAAAAAAAAAAAAAAAAAAAGAGTTCCACCAATAATGATTGATGAATCTCTAGACACACCAGCCCTTTTGGACGAGATTAGTGCTATTGTCGGCGCGAAAATAAAGGCCAGAATGACAAACGGAAAACTTAAAGCTTTTCCCGAATCAATCGCCGCACACTGAAAAATACAAAATTTCATCTCCGTTAAGAAACTCAAATCACATACATTTGAAATGCAGAACCAGAAACTTTGAGGCCTGCCAAATGACTATAACCAAGAAGACATAATTGAAGAAATAAAAAACCAGGGACCCATCCCGGTACACATCAGCTTGCTAAAAAGTCGACGCACAAACATGCCTCTTTTCCTAGTTGTACTCAACAAAAATTCTGTTAACCAAGACATTTACAATACCGAGCGTATAGGCTGCTTCAGAGTCAAAATTGAAGCCCTGAAAAAAAATCCTATGCCACCTCAATACTACAGGTGCTAGCAGTTCTATCACTACAGTAGGTTCTGTAACAGAGAACCTAAATGCCTAAAATGTGGTGAAAAACATCTAACCAAAGACTGCCAAAAATCTTCCAAAACTCCACCTAAACGTGCGCTCTGTGAAGGGCCGCATTCTGCAAACTATTCCGGTTGCCCAAATAAACCTCAAAATTACAAACCAAAACCAATGAAAAACGTCTGGGAAGAGAGAAAAAAAATTACAGGCTACCCAAAATAATAAACAAACAATCCAAAACTCAGGAATCACTAACTCCCAAAACTAATCGGCCATAATGTTTCAAATGTCCCAAATGATGGCACAGATGAGCAGTATGTTCCAAATTCTTCAGAGCCTAATTCAACCTACATTAAATGCGGAACGCTAACGGAGTTAAAAGGAAACTCGGTTGCTGAGCACGATTCCGATATTATCGGGATCCAAGAAACTCACATCAGACCTTCTGACAACATTAAAATAACTAACTACACATGTCATAGAAATGACAGATTAACACACAGGGGTGGGGGAACAGCCATATTCATTAAAAATTACATTCATCATTATACTTGTGATAACACCACCAACACTCTCGAAAACACTACCATCAAATTGCGTCTTAATGACAATAGCACTATCTCCGTTGCATGCATCTACAGACCTCCACACGGCGCTATTAGTACCATGGAGCTCGACACTTTTTACCTAAACAACGATGAGGCCATTCTCTTCGGGGACTTCAACGCCAAACACCTTGTTGTAACGTGGGACCGTCCAACAGAAACGGTAAAATCCTTTACGATGATGAATAATTCCATTGAAATATTTGCACCCATTGCTCCAACCAATTTTGCAACCAATAATCCAAATAATTCAGTTCTTGATGTTGCATTTGTAAAAAATCTTGTTCTTGACAATATTGATTCAATTAATGAACTTAGCAGTGACCATAATCCGGTAATCATGTATCTTCTCTCTCTCCTCAACAACTCCCTCCCCCCATTCTCAGAACCATGAAAAGTACTAAAAGGATTAAATTCCAAGAAGACATTTTTAGAAACATGGAAGGTAATCCCAAAATTGATGCTAAAAATATCGGTGAAGTCATCCAAAATTTCAACAGCAAAATCACTCAAGCGATCAAAGCAGCAAGTGTTACTAAAACTATTAATACTCCTCATCTCAGACTCCCACCAAAGAACTTATATAAATCAAAAATAGATTTCACAACAGATTCCAATCAACAAGAGATCCTATCTACAAAAGAGAAATGAACGCCCTTCAAAGGCAAATCAAAGATCTAATTAAAAACCACAAAAATAAATCATGGAACAACCTGCTCAAAAATTTAAACCCAGAGGATAACTCTCTGTATAAAATGCAAAGAAAAATTTCAAGAGGACTAATAGACCTCCTCATGGTCATCAAGGGATTATTTACATGGATATTGAGAAGGCTGAAGTTTTCAAAAACAACCTTGAAGACACCTTTACAGAAAAGTGTGAACTATACGACGATCATACTATCGAACAAGTGGAAAACTTAGTTCAAAATTTCCTTAACAATCAAAATTTGGACACCCCACCACCTCTCACCAGTCCAAACGAAATTAGCAAAATAATCAAAAAGCTTCCAAACAAAAAGGCTTCTGGACCGGATAACATTCCCAACTACCCTTAAACTCCTCTCTCTTAATGCTTTAATCCACCGCACCAAAATTTTTAACAATTGCTTGATTCGAAACTACTTTCCCAGTTGCTGGAAAAACGCTAGCGTCATAATGCTCCCCAAACCTCAGCAAAATCATAAATTCCCGCAGAGTTACAGACCAATTAGTCTGCTCTGCAACACTGCTAAAGTTTTTGAAAGAATATTACTAACCAAAATTAAAAATCAAATTTCAGTCACAAACTGTCTCCCACCGGAGCAATGCGATTTTAGAGAGGGTCACTCAACAACACATCAACTCATAAGGGTCACCAACATCATCAACGAAGGATTTGTCCTGAAACGTCATACAATCGGGGTCTTCTTAGATGTAAGACGAGCCTTTGATAAAATGTGGCATGACGGGCTTATTTTTAAATTAATTAAACTAAATTTTTCAAATTACATTATCAAAATCCTCTACCATTTTCTTTTAAATAGAACTTTCCGTGTCCCAACCCATTAAAACCTATCAAAATCCCTTGATCAGAGCACAAACAATATTTACAGAAATAAACCTAATGCAAAATTTCGCATACAAAACTACCAAATGGTCTCAACCTCTCAAACCACTGTATATTCGTTTTATCAATAAGTGCTAAATCTTCGTCGACATAAGTTCGCTGATAGCCGATAAAGCTTCAATTAACCCCTACCCCCAACTGTGGAGGTTGTATAGATGGTTGCAGTTTTGCTGGAAACATTTCTACAAACCCCCCAAAGCTTAAACTTACCTACCTTAAATTCTAATTTACTTTTTCCCCCTCTTAAATTCGAATTCTTGAAATCTCTAATTGTTCTTGTTAAACTTTTACCATATGATACACTGAGAAGAAGCGGCAATCTCGCTGGCGCTCGATTGCCATCTAATTTTAGTAGTAGTAGATATCTTTTCGACGGACTAATGAACTTTCTCGCGCGCTGATTCTTCGGCAGCGGGTTTTTCTCCCTTCGCCGGCGGCCATGCCCGTGTTATTGGACTGTTAATACAACATTTTTCTGTATTTCACTTCGTGTGTGTGTCATTAAATTTTCGTTAGTTTAACGAACTTCCCATCAAGTTAGAGCACTGAAACTTTGGGAATCGTTCTTACTCACCTATCAATGCAATATTTAGACATTTGCCACAAGTTTTAACAAATATTTCAATATTTTTTAATAACATAGTTTGTGTAGTCACGTGGTGCCATCTATGGAAGATGTATTGAATCACGCAGAGTGAGTGATCTTAAAAACGTGAGAGATATGAGGTTTTTTACAAAGTTTTAACAAATATTTCTATAATTTTTTTTAATAAACTTTGCCACCATTTAAAAACGTTGGTTTTTTTTTTTCATCCCGAATTATTTTTCGACTCTGGTAGAAAAGAAAACTTTTTGCTGATCACGTGCTTGCACGTGTTGACTTTTCTCGCTGGATTACGACCAAGAATCTCCAACCAGATTTGACATGGATACTGTAAACAACACATAGGTAAGTGAACTTACTGTTATTGACCTGTGTGATTTAAACTTAGAGGAAGCTTTTCGTAGAGTTGATTTTTAAGTGATTCCAAATCATGTGAAACGTATTGTGATTACCTTGAACAATTGATATTCAATCACTCTAGTCAAAATCCAGGTGCCCCAAATTTAAAAGTTAATTAGCGCTACACAAAACATCATCATTAAATGTGCGAGGAAATTTAAATGATGAACTTAAATACTATTTAAAGCAGATCCTCGAGAATGTTAGGCAAAAGCCTACTAACATTCTCCTACCACCACCACCACTGAGTAAACCAACTAAAAAAATAAAATAAAATAAATAAATAAATAATAATAATAATAAAAAGAACTTGGCATCACCCACTCCTGACAATAATGAAACAAAAAAGTCTAAACAGTTAATTAATTCCGACTCTGAAACCATGTACTCCGTTCCCACTTCTTCCGGAGAAGAAAGTGAAATTGATTCTGTTGCTAATAACACCACTACAGTGACAACTCCTGCAAATTTGGATAAAAATCCTTCTAGTGATACCGAATCGGATGATAATGATGGATTCACTGTCATGAACAGAAAAAAAAAAAAGAAAAAAGAGTCTCTCCAATTGTTAAAAATGAAAGTATGAACACCCCTGAGCTTCTCAAAGAATTCAGGAAAAAAATTGGCACAAAGCTGCTTGGCAGATTCGTTAACGGGAAGCTTAAAGTTTTCCCTGAACCACCCAAGTAACATAGAATAATACAAAATTATATCTCAGTAAAAAAATTGAAATATCACACTTTCGAAACGACTCACCAAAAAATGTTGAAAGTTGTAGTACGCAGTTTACCTGCGGACTACGATATTACTGAAATAATCAATGAACTGAAACATTTTGGATTTAATCCCGACCACATATCAGTCCTCAAAAACAAAGCAAAAAAATAAATAAAAATAAAAAAATAACACAAATATGCCACTATTCTTGGTTGTTTTAAAAAAATTGGAAGAAACACAAGATATTTTCAATATCTCCAACATCGAGTATTTTAAAGCCAAAATTGAAGCATTAAAAAAGAACACAATGTCTGCGCAGTGTTATCGCTGCCAACAATTCTATCACCACAGCAGGATCTGCAACCGCACTACAAAGTGCCTCAAATGTGTCGGCAGCCATATAACTCGAGGCTGCACCAAAACAATGCAAACTCCTGCTAAGTGCGTATTATGTAGAGTTCCACACCCTGCCGACTTCTCTGGCTGTGCGAAAAATCCGCTCAACATAAAAGCTTCAAAACCACTAACAACAAATGTCTGGGAAGAAAGAAAGAAGCAGATGCAAAACAAAAATGCTCCACAACCTCAAATGGTACTACAACCTCAATTTGTACCATAACACTCAACACAAATCGACACCACTTCAGCCTCTCACTAGTAAACACTATGACTCTGCTAAACCAAATGGGCACCATGCTCCATATTTTTCAAAACCAGCTGATTACTTCTAAATTATGACTACTACACCAAACTTTAATAACCCATCAATCCGAATTTACAGCTGGAAAGCAAATGGTCTCAAAAAACTTATAGACGAACTGAAAGACTCAATAACCAAGCACAACCCGGATATCATTGGTATCCAAGAAACACATCTTCATCCATCTGACACAATCAAAATTCCTAATTATATCTGCTATAGAAGTGACCGCCTTACCCATAGGGGAGGCGGCACTGCTCTCTTTATTAAAAATTGCATTAAACATTATCCATTATCATTACTCAAACCTTTGAAAACACAACCATAAACATCTGCCTATACAACAACTGTTATATCACTACCTCCAGTATATACAGACCTCCACACAGGATTATTAACACCACAGACCTCAATACCATCCTCGTCCCAAACCACAAAGTTCTAATTTTTGGAGACTTTAATGCAAAACAACCGTGTTGGAACTCGGGAAGAGCAAATAGATATGGCTCCGTTATTTGCAACTGGGCGGTTGCTTCAGCTCTTGGTATCTTTGATCCAGATCAACCAACTCACTTCCCGCACAGAGGATCAAATTACATTCTTGATTTTGCAATTGCAAAAAATCTGATACATTCTGACATCTCTAGCATAAACGAACTAAGTAGTCATCACAATCCTGTCATCATAGATCTGCTTTTAAACAATATTCTCTCCCCCCCCCGATCTTAGAACTCATACGTCCACAAAATGGCTCAAATTTCAAGAAATTATTTATCAGACTATGCCCGGAAATCCCAAAATTGATCTTGATGAAATTGATGACGCTATCAATGATTACAACGCCAAAATAACCCATGCTTTAAATTGTTCATCCACAACTAGAGTAATCAAAACCCCACACCTCAGACTCCCACTTAACATTAGAAATCTAATCAAAACTAAAAATAGATTCAGAAAACTCTGGAACCAAACCCGTTACCTTCCTTAGAAAAAGGAAGTCAACTCACTTATTAGACAAATTAGCACTCTTATTAACGAGCATAAAAATAGTTGGAAAATTCTACTAGAAAATCTCAACCCTGAGGATAACTCTTTATTTAATCTAAACAGAGTTATCATTCGAAAAGCCTACAACTTTCCACTCCTCAGTGGCCCAAGTGGAATGGCTTATTCTGATTTTGAGAAAGCGGAAGCTTTCAATGATACTCTAGAATCTACTTTCCAAGAAAACGCTTTTCCGTATTCGGACGAAAAAATAGAAGAAGTGGGAAGAGTCGTCTCTGATTTCCTCGAAAATAATCACAATCTCTCCAATTCCCCCTCCCTTGGCCACCCCAAACGAAATTAAATAGATCATCAAAAAACTTGTAAATAAAACAGCCCCCGGCCCAGATTCTATTCCAAACATTGCACTAAAATATCTTCCAGACAAAGCAGTCACAAATCTGACAAAAATAATAAACAAATGTCTCATGGCTAATTACTTTCCAAAAAAATGGAAAGAAGCAACAATAGTGATGATCCCGAAGCCAAAACAAGACCATAAATTCACACAAAATCATCGTCCAATCAGTCAATTTAGCTCTACTGCAAAGATCTATGAAAAAATTTTGCTCAACATAATCAAGATCCATAATAATATTGTAAACTGCATCTCCCGGAACAGTGTGGATTCCGCGAGGGTAACTCTTCTATACACCAACTGACCAGAATTACCAACATAATCAATAAAGGCTTCAACCACAACTTATTTACAATTGGCATTTTCCTAGACGTTAAAAAAGCATTTGACTGGATGTGGCACGATGGACTAATTTACAAAATGATAAAATTCAAATTTCCTTACTACCTCATCAAAATTATTAATATTAGTTTTCTCCGTGACAGATCGTTTAAAGTCAAAATTAATAATTCGAAATAAAAACCAAAGTTTTTAAAAACAACGTTTTTATATGGTGGCAAAGTTTATTAAAAAAATTATTAAAATATTAGTTAAAACTGGTCGCAAATATCTAAATATTGCATTGTTAGGCAAATAAGAACGGTTCCTAAAATTTCAGAGCTCTAGCTTGATGGGAAGTTGGTTAAATTAACAATAGACAATTTGATGACACACTGATACACATACATACAGACACACACCAAGTGAAATACATAACAACGTTAAAACTAACTAAAATTAATTAATCCGCTAAATTAAATGGTTGGAATACAGTTTAGTCAAAACACTCTTGGAGACAGGAATTATTTGGCGGTATTTTGCCAAATGTTGCTAAATTGGTCCGCGAAGCGGACTTAACATTCAGCCAAAAAGAATTTCGCCAAGATTGGCAATTATTCAAATTGCTCCAAGTGATTGGGCTAAACTGCATTATTTAAAAAAATATGAGTTAAAACTTGTCGCAAACGTCTAAATATTTCATTGTTAGGCGAGTACGAACGATTCCCAAAATTTCAAAGCTCTAGCTTGATGGGAAGTTGGTTAAATTAACGATCGAAAATTTGATGACACACACACACACACCAAGTGAAATTCAGAAAAACGTTGTAAAAACAGTTGCTCAAATAATGGCACAATAACTGCTGGCTGCTCTCAGGGGTCGATTTTAAGTCCCTTTTTATATAATATAATCACTTCAGACTTTCCATACCACGCCACAGTCAGTATGTGCCTGATGACTCTGCTATGTTAGCACAGGGAGCCAATTTGAATTATACCATCAAAGCTCTCCAAAAATATCTCAACATCCTAGAACTCTGGTTAATAGACTGGAGAATAGCTATCAACGTCGATAAAACACAAGCAATAATATTCATAACTGTTTCTATTTTTGATTTCATTTTTGAATATTTCAATTTTCCTTATTGAGTGCATTCCTTGTATTTATTCTGTAGTCGGCCACCTCCGGGCAGATTGTCTGTGGGCGAGAGGGCTATTGGCAATGGATTTCTAAATTTTGAGCCTCTGTTAAGTGACGAGAAGGACACCTGATCTAGTACCTTCCTCTCTTAACTTCAATACCACGCTAATGGGAGGACTTGGGATTTCGACCAGATTTAACGTGCATCAGCCCAACTACACGGGGGATTTTTAATGACATCAGATATCGAACCCATGACTCGAAGAGAACAATGCCGGCCGTGAGTCCACGACCATGACCACTGGGTTACCGTGGCCACTATTGATAGTTTTAAGGCGATGTCAATTGAATAAAACTTGAACATTTATTTATTTTATTTGAATTATCTATTTTATATGAGTCATTCGAAAAAATTCTTATTAAAAATACAGCGGAAAATAATGGGTTGAATAGACCAATGGTATAAAATTTAAGAATTTATTAATATATATGCAATATCCAAAACACAAATAAATTAAAAACTGTTTACATAACAATAAATAAGAATAAAAATTGCATAAGCTAAAGAAACAAGATTGAAGCCTTCTGTGAATAACGGCTTATTAAAACAATCTATTTTACTAATACAAAGGAGATGAGTATCATTTACACACACATATTATCATTACAATCACATATTATTTATTTTTCTGGTCTTGTTAGAAGTAATAAAGATATATTGAATTTAAATGCCCCAATGTCACCCAACATTTACTGAGTCGTTTATTTTAACAAACGCGAAAAAATCAACTTTTGATCTTAATCCCGTTTGGGGATTCTTGAGAGAAAATTTTTTTTTTAAAAGGACAAGCAAAACAGGACAGATAAAAGCCATCTCATGCATAAAGCTGTTTCTCTCTCTCTTTTTTTTGTTCTTTCCTCAAACATGAAAAATGGCATCCAAAGGGAGGAAATACATATACGCATGAAGAATGAATCCTGCGGACTAAAAAGATTTTGAGTGATATGTACACATTCTTTTGACTTTTAGATGCATTCTTTTTGCCCAAATCATCTGTATCTGATAACAGTGTCTGTTAGCTTTTCCATCGTGATTTCATGGAATGTATCGTCCAATATGAGGATTTCGACAGAAAATAGAACAATAAACTGGGGATTTGGATTCAATCTTTTTTTTCTTTTCTTCAAAAAGTGCATTTTTTACAATTCTCCAGTGATTGTTATACATTAAACGACCTGAAGTACTAAATAATAGATGGGTCATTTTTTACCTTTTTTTGTGAAATGTAGCCGATAAATCAACCCTGGTTTCTTATGATTTTTGTACAACGTAGGTTTTTAAAAACATTTTTAAGGTTTCAGCATTTCAAAAATTCAAGACTTCTGATATTTTGGTAAATGCTGCACATTTTTACTTTACACAATGCAATTTATTGACTTTTTAAAATTTTAAAACCGAATGCTGATTTTACATTTAAATATATAAGTATTAGAAAAATAATTAAAGTTTTAATTTATTAAAACACCAGGGCATTATGCGCCAATATATTTTTTCTCCCAAATAATTACTTTATATAAGACCTGTTCTCCAATTTTATTATAATTAAATAAAAAAAATATCTTAAAATATATAAGTACTTTAGTTTGTGACGGCATCCTGTTACCTGTCTTGTCTATCTCATCTGAAACGTTTTTCTAACTATGAGATCTTAATTTCAACTTAAGATCAAACGCAGACTAATTAAATAAAGTAGTTAATTCTATCTTCAATTCTGTGCCGCTTTTATATAACCAAGGTTTTCTTCCCTTGCGTAAAATCATTCAAATCAGAACTAGCTCTATTTGTAAAGCAAGTAAGTGTGGTGTCAATGGTTATGATTTCACTTGTTACGAAAACAAAAAGTGGCTGATTAGGGATCATTTGTAGAGTTTAGAGAATGAGATCTCAAGAAGATTTCAGGACTTACGAAAATTGAGCTTAAATTCAACTTGCTCTTAGATTCCATCATTTTTTATATTAACGCAGCACCTAAGAAATTGTAGCTGGAACTTATTGACATTCAGTCCAATCACAATGAGAAATAAATAAATGCTGTGGCATCAATTGATTTTATAAATTTTTTTTTCTGCTTTAAATTTCTATGTATGAAGAAAGTTGCTGGAAAATTATTCTCTATATTTGGATCTAAATATATTTGGGAACAAAATTTCCTTGCTTGAAGAAAGATAAGAGTAGATTTAGTTTTTTTTGTTTTTGTTTTGGTTTTATTATCTCATAATGGAAGCAACATGAGGGCTATTAAATTAACCTCATAATTTTGAACCTATGTCAAGTGACGAGGACGACATTTGAGCTGGAAGCTCCCTCTCTTAACTTCCACACCAATCCAACTGGAGGACATTGGTGCCCGACAAGTTTAATCTGCATCAGCCCCTGCTACATGGTGGGTCAAGAGTATAAATAGATGCTTTTGACAGACATTAACTTGCAGACTGTGATGAAAATCATGACAAATAATATTCCTCCAGATTCCAAAAAAATTGTAGAAAAGTGTGATAGAGTACGTTTATATCATAAAACATTGTAAAATTAAATATGCTTGCATTTTTGATGGTATGAAATTAGCACATAAAATAAATTGAATAAGACTGGCATTAATTTATGCAATTTACCTTTAGTGATTTTTGTAATACCATTTATACCTTTCCTGAAATGCAAAGTTAAGTAATTGAATGCGATCATTTTGAAAGACAAGCCTCCACTTCCACTAAGTGGCCTCAGAGCCAGAACAAAAAAAAATTGCCCAACCCTGCCCTTTATAACAGATTTTCAACCCACCACCAGCAACGAAATTTATACAGACGAAAATAAAATAACTTTGTTAGTCATCTATTGCTTTGCTTTTTCAGTTTGCTTAACGTTGAATATTCAAGCTTTCATAGGACACACACACACACACACACACACACACACACACACACACACACACAACACACACACACACACACACACACACACACACACACACACACACACACACACACACACACACACACACACACACACACACACACACACACGCTTAGTAATATGTACAGTTATTCGGTATATGTTAAGTTAATATCGAGAAAAAGTATTGATTTTTTTCGAAACCCTTTTATTATTTTTTGTGTTAAATATTACTCCAAAGCAGCAATGAAATTAAACGAAAAAATGCTCTCGAACATAGGAAATGAAAATGCTTTTGCCTTGACACAAAAGACAATACAATTTTCTTGATATGTAAGAGGGTCATTCAATGAACATTTAGAAATTCCAAAAGATAGTGCTCGTATGTTTTAAAATGGTTTGTTATTAGTAAGCATAATGACTCACTAAACAGCTGACCAAGTCTTAATCACTCATTTTCGTGATTATGATACCTTTCACTCTTTGAAAATTATTCTACGTTACTTTTCCGATCGATGAGATTATCTTCGCCTTTTTTAGGAAAGATTTAGCGGAAGAAATTCAATTTTGTTGGATTTCCGATGCTTAACGATGAATCCAAGTCTCACCGACAATGACAACTCGAAACGGCAGCAGTCAAATTTTGATTTGGCAGCAAATGACTACCAAATCAAAACTAACTTTTGAGTTAATACCACATTTGTTTCAGTTCCAATTAACACATGGCACCACCCAATAGTAACAACAAATTATCTTACAACGATGCTATCTTTTTTCAAATACAAATACTTTTTGAACCACCGTCGTAATAATGCGACTGGTTTCTAAATGGTAAGTAACATAAAATATCATTATGGACAGAATGAGCGCAATGATATCAATTATAAGGAACATCAGTTTTGCAAACACCAGAATGTTAATTAAAAAAAAAAAACCCTACTATCTTAACTGCATAGAGAGCTGCTCACGTGCGTTTTGTAAGTTAGAAATCGGCCTGTGGTTGGCAAACAGTTTCTCTTCTCTCCTGCTCCGGATTCAAACGAAGACTTTTGACTAGTGATTTATAAAAATTGTACCTTAGTTAAATATATATATATATATATATATAAAAGTCGACATTTCTATTGAAACTTCATTCTCCTAGTTTCTATTCCTCGTGAGGACTTTTAAGACTCAATCAGTTAATCTGAAGAAGCCCTATTACATTTAAAAGAAAAGATTTTTACATTTAAAAGAAAAGAATATCGGTTGAAAATAGTTAATTTAGCAGTTCATGATGTTCGAGAATATAAAAGGTAAACAAGATTCTGACTACCATAAAGTGGAAGCCAAAATAGTTTAAAAAGACGCAATAAGAATAATTAGTTTTAAAAAGAGAGAAAAATTTATTTTATCACATATTTATACATGGAAGAGAAAATACGAAGATACATAATTAGTTTATTTTTTATTTTGAATAAATTTCCTATTTTGTTTTTATTTGTTTACTTAGTCATTCTGCTTTGTAATGATAAATTTACTGTTAGATAAATTTAGATGAATTAAGATGTTGGCTAAAACGGATGTTTATTGAATTTTAAAAAGTCGAAATATGTTTTTTGAGGATAAGAAAATGAGAGAGAATGGAAAAAAAAAAAAAAAAAAAAATCAATTTTTTGTGCCCCGATTCTTTTCAGATCCTATTCTAAAGCTCTCCTGAGCAATTTTTCAAGCATTTACGTCAGAGGAGAGTAAGTTGAAATCCATGGATGCACTGCAGGAAGTAAAAATCCTTAAATTCATGGCAAAGAAAAAAGTATGAACAAAAATGGATTAAGAGAACTTACTCATACGCTCTTTTCTGGAAATTAATGTCATTTCCTTTCGTTTTGAACTTAATAATGGAATGGTTGCATTTGAACTGAAAGTTCCATTAATGAAATGAAGTTTAATCATTTAAAAATTGCAAAAGTACCTTTAAATATTGTAATGACGTATAAAATAATAATAGATATTACAATAAAATTTGAGCGAAAAATTACTTTAAAAATATTTCGCATGTAATCATAATGAATGTATATATACAAAAAGAGACTTTCAGATTTATTTTAGGATAAATGATTTACAGTATTGCATTAAGAAAATTACTTTGAGTTTACTGTTATATTCACATATATTATACAACAACAAAAAGAGGCTTCATTTAATAGAATGTAATTCTAGGACATAAACCTAATTTTGAATTAGATGGATGGATCTATATGCTTCTTCCTGAAAAGCTTTGTAGATTTGTCTCAAGGTGATAGTATTTGAGTAACATGTTAGTAAGAAATTAGCTTATAGGATTTAGTTGAAATAATTATGTGCGCATTGATTATAAAGTTATATATTTGGGAATCATTAATTTGCATCGCATAAAATAGAAATGTAAGTATGTGTTAGTTTCAGCATTACAAAAAAACCATATTTATTATATATTATCCGAGTAACTGTGGTTTGAAAAAAAAATTAGTTTCCTAATGTTAATTGTGTGTCTGAGAAATTTGATAATAAAAGTTTTTCTACTCAGTACTTTTCAATTACTTTGCCCCGAACATTAGATAATTTTTTTCTTATTAAAAACACTAAAAAAGCTAAAAAAGTAATATTGTTATGGGAAAAATGAATTATTAATTACAGTTACGAATAAAGTGAATCGTACCAAAAAATTAACGTATTTGGATTTCTCACGTCGTAAAACCTCTACATCTAAAATTTCATACAATTATCTTTTCGTTCTCGGAATATTCCAGGTCACCCCCTGCTATCGGAAATCATGGCATTTTAAGAGACAATAATTCCCGTTTACAATTGTTAATTACCTACCTACTTATACCTGGTGTTTGAAAAGAGATTAATACTAGCGTCTAACGTTTTCCTTAAAATATTTCTGTTATTAAAAATTGGACTCGAATTAAATTTGGAACATAGGCTATATAAATCATTTTTTATTCGATTTTATAGAAAACTGAGGTTTTATAAAAGGAAAAATTAAGTTTTAAATGTGATGCGTCGGCCCTGTACTCCCTTCCGTTTGCTAAAAGTCCCTTTAATTTAAGTTCAGAGACCGACGTGACTAATATCATGGGAATTTAAGAAGGAAATAGAGGCTTTAATAAAATAATTATAATTGGGCGACGCTTGTCGCCTTATTGTATCCCGTCTAGGGTTTTGGGGACAATCAGCAATTATCATCGCTGCTATTTAAGGGCTCAGCGTGGCGACCCTCGCCGATTTTTTTTCGACACTTCCACCTTTGCTTTAAGAGATTCCATGTTATTAACTCCCTGCTGTAAAAGGACAGAGGAAACATGGCTCCTCCCAACTCTGATTACTTTGTCGGAAGGTAAGTCCGAATTGTATTCAATAACTTAATCATTTAAATAAATGTAATTTAACGAAAAATCAAATCCGATGGTATGGGACTCTTTATTTTAGTTTTTAGAACCTGACACATTTGATTATTAAATACTTACGGCTTCTTTCGATGCTGTATCGGACGTTAACAAAGTTAATTAATCTCTTAATACTATAATTTAGAATTCTTTGAGCCAGTAGTAGTGATACTAATTTTTTTCAGCTATAGTGAGGGGTGGGTGTTACGGGTGTTTCATGTTTTTTTGACAACTGTACCTGCAAGTCTTCGTCGCTTCTGTGATATTTCTGAAGCTTGTAAGCCATTGAATAAAATTTGAAAATCCGAATTGGATTAAAAATACTTTAAGATTACTAAGCAGAAGAGATAAAATACATCTAATTCAGATTAAATGCACGCATAAGAAAAGAAATTGTGTAAATGTACATTTACTAAACTGGCCACATTAATTATTTTAAGATTAAACCTATTTTCTTATTTTTTAAACTGAGCTGTAATTTTAAAGCTAATATTTATCCTTAACGATCGGGATTAATTATTATGACACATACCAAAAGATCGAGGGAGGGAGTTTAAATGAGTACAGTACATGCGTAATAATAATAAAACGTGGGAGTCTGTATTAAAGTAATGAAAGTTAAATAAGACACATGAACATTGAGGTTCTAATACTTTATTACTGAAAATTTTTTATAATCGTTCAGGGCGCGATACTTGTTTAAACTGCCCCCAATTTAGAGTTGGATTCCAAGCAGACGTTGAACTATGTATTTATGTGTTTCATTGAGTCCAGCAACGATTTTTATACAAGAATATACAAGATAGTCCTTTTTCTCATTTCCAGAACATAAAATGTCAAATATTCTGTCCAATCGCTTTTCCTTTCACAAAGGGAAGGGAGAGGGTAGAGAATCATCCCATTTCAAAATGCTATTATTTTCATAAATAAACGACACACAGAAGGATAAGTAATACACGTATGCAAAGAAAAAATATAGAAGTTTTTATTTTACAAGTGTTCGATACATAACTTTTTTTTAGTTATACGTACACTGTCAATTCGATACGTAAATTCCTGCTAAACACGTTGCAAAGTGTCAGCGGTAAATGATTGTACAGCAGCAGAAATCTATTGTTCAAGTTCACATAAATTTGTAGGCAATGGTGGCACATACCTTTTACCTTTTACAAATCCCACAGTAAGAAATCGCATGGTATATTCACAATATCAGGTGACTTAGGTGGCCAGCTACGTAACATTAAGTCATCTGGTCCACTGAAACCAACTTCGAAGTATCTCGTGAAATATTCTGAATCAGCTTTCCAGAAATAGCTTCACGAAGAACACACGAGGATCTCCTGTTGTTCAAATTATAAAACTTCCATATTTTCCCTTTCCATTCAAGTATTACTTATTATTCTGTGTTGTTTATTTATCAAAATATGGAATTGTGGAGTCTAATGATTCCTTTGGAACAACTTTGTACGATAAAATTAATGCTAAATGATTTTTACTGATAAGAAGCAAATCACATTATAAAAATAATTTATTTTTATCTATATATATATAAGAGGTGACAAACATGTCTCTGTGTCGGAGCTTTTAGTTTTCTATAATATTAATGCATGTCTCTGCAACAGTGCCATTCGAACCGGTAAGAAATAAATCCTCTGTCTTGGACAAATAAATTTGTTTTAGAATTTCTGTGTATTAATCTTCAATAATCCATTTGAGTTGATCTACAATAATTGTACATTTCTGTCATCTTTTCAAAAAAATGTCATTCATATTCCCAATTTTAAAAAGAAATTAAATATATAAATTTAATAGTTGTCCCTCCTTCAAAAAATTTATTTCACTCAATGTAAAAAGATATACTTTTGAAACTAAAGTTAAATCCTTCGTATTTGAAAAATAAATGAGACTTATCTTCCGTAATTTTTTACATTTTGGCAATTTTTTTTAAAAAATTGTCATTTATGTACGCTAGTTCCAAATTTAGAAGAAATCATACATCAAAATTTAACTACAGCCAAGTCGTCTAGAGATTTATTTCAATCAAAGTAAAAACTAAAATTTGGAAAACTAATGTTAAATCTCCTTTCTTACACAAATATAAATGATTTAAAATTCTGATGCATTAACTTGAATTTATCATCAGTATTTTTTACATTTCGGTAACTTTTTTTCATGAAATAAATACCATTTATGTGCCCTAGTTCAGAATCTGGAAGAAATCATTCATTTAAATTTAATAATAGCCATGCCTTCAAAGAATTTGCTTCAGTTACTGTAAGATTGGGGAAGAATTATGATTCAGCTACAATTCTGACGAGCCATAAAAGCGGATTTAAAGACATTATCCATTGAGCATTCAGGGAATGGTAAGAAATTTTTGTGACGAAAATCTTATCGCAAGATCTGAATACGACAAAGATTTGTTCTGGAGGTGATTTGAGGACGTACAGTATTTCAATCTATTCTACGGATTCCAGAAGATTGTAAAAATATTGAAAAAAAAAAAAAAAAAAAAAGATGAGCAATATATAAAAACACCCATTCTGGACGTGGTACATTTTCTCGTCATATTTTTTTTAAAACAAAATTTTAAATACGTACATTTTAACTTATTGGTATCTTAAAAATGTGTCTAGGTTATTTGTTACTTTTTGCTACATTCACAAAACCATTCAATTGTTCTAATAGTCCCAAAATGTGTATGTTTTAAGTGATGTAATAAATTCCTAATTAAATATATTAGAATTCAAAATTAGAAGAAAACGTGTGATTAATTTTTGTTCATTCAGCTAATGCCTGTTTTACTAAATGTACTTATTGGTATGCGACAATAATAACTAAAAATCTTTCTTTTATGAAATATTGTAATAACACTTAATATCTTGGCATTAGGTTTAGACGCTAATTTATAAATTCAGAATAGAAAAGTAAACGGAATACCTAAGAATAAATTTCATTACCACTTATAAATTACAAAGAATAAATTACAAAACAAACACTGTAACGTCCATCTTTCATTATTTAATTCTATTACCACCTTGTTTCTATCCAATTAAAAATAGTCCATAAAGTACCAGATTCCAAATGATGATATCTAGGACCAACACAAAATACTTTATTAACTTCTGTAGAATAGAAGGTCTCTATTTCGATAATCCCTCTGAATTCGTCAATCATAGGTTATGTCCTAATAATTATATTTTAGCTTATCAAATCACTAATTCTGATTCAAACACTTCTCGCTAGCAACCAATTCTTATTTTAGTACTTTTAACTAAGATTCACTTCAGTCCAAACGAAAAATTACCTTGCTTCAAATTACAAATATCTATCAGAATGACGTTATCCTCTACCTTCTTTTCTTTTCTTCTTTATATATATATATATATATATATATATATATATATATATATATATATATATATATATATCACTATTTCGAATTCAAAATTCACTGCACTTCTTCACTTCGTCTAATTTACCTAATCACGTTTCACTTTGATTGGGTAAGAATTGTAATTTAAT
The DNA here is from genome assembly GCA_019974015.1 of Nephila pilipes. Lineage (NCBI taxonomy): Eukaryota > Metazoa > Arthropoda > Arachnida > Araneae > Nephilidae > Nephila > Nephila pilipes. The sequence goes on along the minus strand of BMAW01078509.1, from coordinate 204,192 downwards.
GCAATTCAACTTACTTAAAAGTATCTGAGATTAGTGAAAAAAATCACGAATGTAAAAACGTAATCATTTTTTGAAAATGATATTAAAGAGCATTTCAACAAGCTTACGTCAGAAAGATTCAATAAAGTAATTAAAATTTACAAATTAAAGGTTTTTCAACACTTAGAAGATAGTTTTTCTTATCAGTGTTCAGATAAAATGTACTTTATTTATACTTTTTTTTGAGCTGTAAGATGGAAAAATTATTTTTCTTAATATTTTCATTGCTTTTCAAATTGAATTAGTATATTATTTTTTGTATTTTTTTTCTGGTAATATTTCGTAAATTGAGGCTTAGATCTAGACAAAGTATATATGTTTTATAAAAAGAAATATATGTTTCCAATGCTCCAAATTATTGTCCAATATCTATATCTTCCTTAATTTGAAAATTACAGAATAGTCCTGACAAATTTGAAAAACTTATGTAAAATTAACTAATTGTCTTATGAGAGTGTGCTTTGGATCCAATTGCTTCCCATATATGGAATCCCAACTAGTATATTTGAGAGTGTGTTCCATGCTAATCGAGCTTCCAGTAGTCAATTCTGATTTACAGCGTCATAGCTATTTTTTTCAAATGAAATATGTATATCAACTAAATTTAAAGTTATACACCGCCCCCTATGTGTGAAATTGAAAACTATATTTTTATTTGCATACACAAACTTTTTCACCTCGGGAAACACTGTGGTCAAAGCCGAACTATTGTAAGCCAATTTGTTGATTTATGTTAAAAATTAAAATGTGTCAGGGACCTTTGGTCCACCATATATTGTTTCTACAAATTTTTCATCCGTTTCATTAAACATTTTAAAGATGTTTCAAATTGCATCTACTTCTTTTACAATTGATTCCGTTTCGACCATCTCCCTTTACACAATTGTCATATAAACCTTCCAAAACATCGCTCTTCTAAATCATCATACTCAGATATATGATACTCCTATTATAATACTTATTGTTACGAACCTACGATGAGCCTTCGCTGCAACGTTACTTTTATAAGAGAAAATAGACATAACTATACATATATTTTATCGGTTTGCCCAGGAAAGCTTAAGCATTGACCACTCAACAATGGCATGTGATTTGACGATTATTTTGGAGACTTGGCGAGAAACTGAATGGCTGGAGACAAAATCGTCCTAGAAAATGCTCGAAGCCTAACGATAATACTATTATATAAATACGGCGAAAGTTACGGACTTTTCCTGAATTTTTACTGAGATGTCACACCTAGCCGGAACAGTTACAAATACCGATAGATGCGATGCCGAAGGATTCAGTTAGGAATTGGCTGATGGAAGCTGTCAGTAGCATGGCCGAACGAATCTTCTGAGAAGCGACCTGTACCTGCCGGAAAATCTGTTGGGACTACCGAAAGCTGTTGAAGTCAGTGCAAAATATTACTTTGGAGATTTGTTCGAAGCGTTAGCTAGTAAGCTGATGAGACGATTGTAATTGAAAGTTCTGTGACGGTCTCTGCAAGATTTGCTTTGTATCTGTATCATTATCTTCGCCAGTCCTGTGCTTCTGAATTGTGAAGTTAATATGCTCAAGCTTTGCTACATGCGTTTGTCTTGTCCTGATTATTTGTGATCATAAAGCATCATTAACTATTATCCTCCGTGTTAAACTGGTTTCACTCGTACTTCCACTCGAAATTGGAGAATTTTTGTAACAATATAAAAAACTAAAAGTTCTATGTTAAAAGTTTCTAAAAGTTCTATTTTTGTAACAATATAAAAAAAAATAAAATAAAGCTAAATTTGGAAAATTTCAAATACTCGAGAACCAGCTGGTAAAATAAAAGCGAAAGTAAAACTAGCTTTCAAAAATATCTCGAACCAACCCAAGTTGGAAGCCAGCCCAGTATTTGATTAAAATAGACACTTTACAGAATGAAGAAATAATCTCTTACACGAAACATTTTAGAAGGGGAAGATATGATAGTCCATGATGTGAATGAATTCATGCAAGTCAAACAACGTTGGCAGATATGGAGAACCTTTATTTATTAACGCTTATCAAGAATAGAAAAGTTACAATTTTGAGATATGTTTCGCTTTCATATTTGAAATTGTTTGCAAGATTTTATCCATCTTTCTGCCGCGAATCATTATTGTAACACATAAATGTTGTAACATTCTATTTTATTACACGAGTTTACTTTTTAATGCTCATCAAATTTTTAGTAACTATTTTATTACAAAACCTTGTTTGGTTACGATATCTTCATTTTTTACTAGATCTCAAATTTTTACACGATAAACTGCTTTTCTTTACTATATGTTTCTTTACTATATATATGACCGATATGTTCACGAGGAATTAGTGTTGAACTCGACGAGGACTATCATCAAAAATCCAGAACAATAGTTTTCAACGGTCAGGTACCACATTGGTCCTGTGAGCATTGATAAAAACCTCAGGGGGCATTTTGGGTTTCAACATCAGTTTAAGGCGCTTTTAGGACAAACTTCCATCTCCTGAATATTATTCGCAAGAATACGCTGAAAGATTTCATTGTACTAAAATGACCAAACGCATATTCTAACACATAATTCTAAATTTTTCCCCCACTAGTTCCGCTAGTCTCACCAATAGTTGAGAGACACTGCTCTGGAGTATCAATTTCAACCAACATTGCACTACAATCTGAACTCTACTTAATACAGTTTTCGTGTTATTACGTTTTACACCGCAGTTATAGTTTCGGGACAACCACGTATGCGGAGATATTTTATATTTAAAACGTTTTTATGCATTTCACTTAGTGTGTGTGTGTGTGTGTCATCAAATTTTCGATCGTTAATTTAACCAAATTCTCATCAAGCTAGAGCTCTGAAACTTTGGGAATCATTCTTACTTGCCTAACAATGCAATATTTAGACAATTGCGACAAGTTTTAACTAATATTTTCTTTAATAATGCAGTTTAGCCCAACCGCTTGGCGAGATTTATAAATTGGCACCAAACTTGGCGATTTTTTTTTTGGCTGAACGTTAAGTCCGTAAAACGGACCAGGGTAGCCACATTTGGCAAAATACTGCCAAATAATTCTTGTCGCCAGGAGTGGTTGGGTTAAACTGCATTTCAACCATTTAATTTACCGGAGAAATAAATTAATTTTAAATGGTTTTAACATTTTTATGTATTTCACTTGGTGTGTGTGTGTCTGTGTGTGTACCAGTGCGTCATCAAATTTTCTATCGTTGATTTAACCAACTTCCCATTAAGCTAGAGCTCTGAAATTTTGGGAACCATTCTTACTTGCCTAACAATGCAATATTGAGATATATGCGACCAGTTTTAACTCATATTTCAATATTTTTTTTAATAAACTTTGCCACCATATAAAAACGTTGGTTTTTATCTCAAAATATTTTTACTTTCCTTTAGCTGTTGAAGAAATTTAAAAAACTGGTTTACCGAATATCTATTTTTTTATTGCCGAAACTGTAAGAAAAATGCATTTATGGACAAATATGTGTTAAAATTCCTTTATTTGTCTAAAATTAAGCGCGCATACACAATTATAAAAATCATCATTAAACGCTTAAGGTTAGCTTTTTTCTCACAGACTGAAAAAAATAGTAAAGAAATTTTTCTAAATTTGACATTTCATTCTATGAATGAATGATTCATGTGAATGGATAAAGTGCCAATAAACGGAAACTTTGGTAAAGCACACAGTTGGATGTCTTTTCACATCAGTTTCGCAAAAAAGTCTGATCATCAGGTGATGATCTTCGAAATCATCACCTGAACTTATTTCATTATTAGAAGATTTGTAAAAATCTGAGCGCTTCCGGATTAGATTAGCAATATTTGCAGTCGCTGCAGTAAGAACTTTGAGAGTCATTACTATTAATTATTGATAGAGAGTCATCCATTCTCGGACTCTCTAGTACATTAAAAACAACAACTGTACATTTCGATAAACTTCATTTAAAAACTTGATGCCTCAGTTAATAATGTTTCATAAAAAGTTATTAAAAATTTAATAATTTTCTTCCAAAAAGTTTACCTAAGCCAAACTTTCTAGAACTGTAATATAGAGTAAGTGATGGCTCAAGAGCTGGGCGGGAGCTGCGCTGCTCCAAACAAATTTGCAACTGTGATCTAGACCAGGGGTCTCCAAACTACGGCCCGAGGGCCACATCCGGCCCGCGGACAGATTTTGTCCGGCCCGCGGAGAGCTAGCATACTTGAAAGAAAACTCCTTCTAGAGAACATATTTATTTTTTATAGCAAATTAAATTTAGTTTACTGAAGTAATCTATTTTTATGTTGAATAATTATTAATATGACATCTACATTGATATGGTCATGGGCTAACTACTCATAACATTGTTGTAGGTTACTATATACTAACTAACAAATTATTGAAATGAATCCAACTAACATTTTATACATTTTAAATGAAAAAATAACTTATAACAAGCATAATGACATATGAAATACTAATGAGATTTATGTAATTGAGATTTTCCACTGACAATAGTTTGTAGTTGTGGACTAATTTTACTTGTACCAATTATTAAAAGAGATTTAAGATGCTCATCAGTTAATTTAGATCTGTAAACATTTTTTGTGTACTTCATTTTGGAAAAGGTCTTCTCACACAAATAAGTAGTACCAAAAACAGAAAACAGCCCACGAGCAAATTTATGCAAATTATCAAATTGTGTCAGTGGAAGACACTTATAAAATTCCAACAAAGATAAGTTTTGATATTTGTTCTTAATTATATCACTGCACTGTAGATCAATCATTTCCATTTGAAGTTCCGGGGCTAGGGTTTCAATGTCAGTATCAAAAGGATTCTGAAAAATCTTAATTTGATTCGCAATGGCATCAAAGTCCGAGAAACGAGTATCAAAATTTATTTTCAAAGCACTCAAAGTTTCGATTGCAAAATCGATAGGAAACTCGGTCTCAGTGGTGTGGCTGAATATTTCACATGTTTTAAAATGTGAAAAACATTTACTTCGTAGTTGTGATTGAAACAGTATCAATTTCTTCCGTAATGATTTGATATTAGTGTATAAATCAGGAAGATGCTGGTTTTCTCCTTGCAATCTCAAATTCAGTTCGTTCACATGTTTTGTCAAATCAACATAGAATGCTAACTTCCACAGCCATGCGTTGTTTTGCAATTCAGTAAGAGGGCGATGCTTTTCATTCAAAAAAATTTCGATCACTGCTCGAAGTTCAAAAAAGCGCTGAAGGACTTTCCCACAACTAAGCCAACGTACGGCAGTATGATAAGGTAAGTCATTTTCTCCAATCTCTTCAATAAATTGCACGAATTGTCGGTGATTCAGCCCAAAAGATCTGATAAAATTAACAGTTGATATGACTGGTTTCAGAACTTCAGACATATCCAAACATTTTCCGCACAAAGACTGTTGATGAATGATACAATGTAAGACTACTGGTTTTGAACCACCGTCATTTTCTACAGCCTTTGACACAAGAGCGACCACTCCTTTATCTTTCCCACTCATGTTTTTGCCTCCATCAGTTGTAATACATTTCAAGTTTTTCCATCGAAGGTTCTTTTGGTTAATGGCCATTTCAACTCCTTTAAAAATATCTGAACCAGTAGTTGTGCCATGAATACTATACATATCAAGAAGTTCTTCATGCACTTCATAGCTTTTATCTACTCCTCGAATATAAATCAACACCTGAGCAGTATCTGACACATCCGTTGACTCATCCAAGGCCAAAGAAAACCACTCAACATGTCCATTTTTGTTGAACAGTTGAGAGGATATATTTTCAGCGATGTCTTCTACCCTTCGAGCCACAGTGTTTGCTGACATACTGACAGTTTTTAATAAATTTACCTTTTCAGGGCACATTTCTTCGGCTACTGCGATTATGCATTCTTTGACCATTTCTCCATCGGTGAATGGTTTTCCACGTTTTGCAATTTCAAGAGCCACACGAAAGCTGGCATGAGTTGCAGCCTCTTGTTCAGTTTTGAGTTTTGTAAATAAAGATTGCTGCGATTTCAATCCGAGCTTCATAGCTTCGAATTTTTCTG
>BMAW01078509.1:132797-195092 GCA_019974015.1 Nephila pilipes | reverse complement strand
ATTTCTTCTTATTTATGAGAACAACATCAAACAGACTCTTCTGTCAAGTAAGATCACATGATACCGCACAAAACGAAAGGCTAGTCAATACAAATCATGAATTCAATAAATTAATTAATGTCATAATTATCCCGGTTAATTAAGTTCTAATGAGAAACTTTTCATTACGAAATTCAAATTTTCAGAATTCAGAAGATAACACTGTACATTACTTGTTTTTTTTAAAAAAAATATTTTATGCGAATTCGGATATAGTCTTCAGAGACACTTGAGAAAAATAGTTAGGTGGGCAATAGAGGGTTATGGTGTTTACCTGCGTATCTGCAACCAGCACCCTTTAGGAAAAACGAAAGTAAAAAAAAAAAGATTGAATAAATATACAATAGAATTGTGGGATGTCAGAAGACATTTGTGCTATTTAATCCTGTGTAACCAACTACTACTATTGCCAATAACTTAAAAAAAACACGAGTGATGATTCGGTGAGCGGGCAAAATAATAACATGGAAAAAACACTACTGAATAATTTTCAATGTAAATAGTCAATTATCAATGTCAGTCGTCAATGCATGTCTATATATATATATGTAAGAAATATTCCACGTTCCAAAATGATAACTTCAGTTTAAGATGAATCTATTTACTTACAGAGATTAATATGCTGATGATTAAATATAGTTAATTAAGACAAACAGAAGAAATACATACAATGAAGTTCATTTAGGCAGATAGTCTCGTTGCAAATAGGTTGTACCTCACGCCTTTTACGTCAAAAGTCCATATAATGGTAGCTCTACTACCTGACATGAGACATGTTTTGTGTCCATTGAAGCTCTGTTATCATGTCTTTCCACGCGGATTGTTTCCTCTCGCCCAGCGGAATGATGTACCGCCATTAACAGTGCTTTCTGAAGGTGAGGCGGATCCCGTTCTATGTCCGCGTTCCAGGCGACGAGTCACGTTTCGGATTCCCCCCTCCGCCACACCTATGTGGTCCTGTATGGGTTAGAGCGACAATGATTTCTGGGCTACGGCAGCCACTCTCGAGGCATTAGAGGCAAATAAATGAAAATTTGAATTTATAGGATATTTTCAAAACTTGAGAGTTCGATTGTAAGAATTTTGATGTTTTGCAATGCACTTTCTTTCGTACATAACTGTATTTAATAATTCATACTTTCTCAATAATGCTGATTTTTTTTTTCCGATTTTCTAAAAAATATTTTGATTGACATTTTGTCAATTGACTAGTATAAAATATTTTGAAATGCGCTGAAAAGGAGACTTTCTTACCGTCAAATGTTTGAAACACATATTTTTCATCAGAGATTCTTATCTTAAGTTATCGTTCTTCAAAAATTTTTGAGCAGAAGGTAGTGAAATGTGATGTAATTTGCACTAATTTTATGATATGAAATGATTGAAGATAAAAAAAAATGTTCAAATTGATCAATATTTTTAAAGAATTTAATTAACTATTTTAATTAATTTATTAAAACCATGATTTAATCTTTTCTCAATAATTAAAACTGTTAAAAATGTTGTTAGTCTCGATAAGAATTACGAAAATTATTACAAATGCCAATTTTTTGACAACTGTGTAAATTAAAATTTATTTTAGTTTTATAATATTTATAATTTATTTTTACAATATATTTGATGTAGTCTAGTCATATGAGCCACCGTATTTACGTATCAAAGTATTACTGTTAGAATCTTTACTCTATTTTAATATATAGGGAAGTACCAATAAGTTCTTTAGGGTACCAAGATATGCAAAGAATAGTGTAAAGCAGTATTTAGAACTCTTAGTTTTTGTGACATTTATCTTTTGAAATTATCAGTAAAGCTTAAATTTTTTTGGTCTGGCTCATGACGATCGTTTGCCTATTCATAGAATTATAAACGCAATTTTTTTCTTCTCTTAGTTGAACATGGAGTTGATTTTTGTGACTGATTTGCATTTAGGATATCTATCATAAATTAAGAAATTTGCACTATACGGCTCCAAATTTTAATGTTTTGTAAAGACACCTATGCATATAGTGAACTAAAATGTTTTCTTCTAGATAATGCATATATTTTAAGAAAAATGTTTCTTTGTGAAAAAGGGAAAAAAAAAAAAAAAAAAAAAAAGTCAAATCTCCAAAATTACATATTTTTATAATTTTTTTTGAATGAAATGTACTGTGATATCCTCAAAAAAGTTTGTACACTATTTTTTATGCGTTGTTTTACAAATGAGAAGCAAAAATATTTTGTGTATTTAAGGAATATTTTTTTTAAAAATAGTATCTAATTGCAAATATGTCTAAAACTTATGTCCATGTTCAACTAAAAAGAAAAGGAAAAAAAAAATATATTATAAATTTTTTTATAGCTCTATTGTAGAGTTAAAATATCATAAAATAAAATTATTAAGCACACAAAAAATTTAAGCTATACTAATGAATTTAAAACACGGGGTCTTAAAATCAGTTTTTTTTACTAGTCCCTTTCATCTTAGTACCATTAAATTGAAAGTATATTTTAAATACAAAATTAAATTATACTCATTAAAATTTGTCTATTAGTACAAGTTTTAGTAAACATTTCCCCCACTCGCTCTACATGTATAACTATTCTCAAAAGTTTTCATGTCAACCAAAACATAAGCAAAATGCTTCCAAATAACAGCGTAAAGCTAATCCTAAACATTGCTTACTCCTGGGCAAGCAGCTCTATGTTTGACAGATGTTTTGGGCAGTATCGAAACAATTTTTTTACTAACTCTTATATAAGCCAGCTCTTTTTATTTTAAAACCAAAATATCATCTCTTGTATAATTGCATTGGATCAGCTTACTACTGATAAAATATATATAAAAAAATGAGAGAGAACGCACCCTGCAAGCAGCGAGACGGCAGAAATGGAATAAACGACTCCGGATTTGTATTCGATCTTTCTGAATACACGCATATTTATTTACGATTCTCTTGTGAATCCAGGCATCCATTAAATCATAGCGAAAAATGCTGACTTCGTCCTTTTTCCTCTAAGGATATACTGAATCCTACGGGTAGTTGTCCTGAGTTGTTTACGACAGTTCTGCCGCATGTGTATAATGGAAAGGAGAAATACGATGTTTCAGCAAATTTTAAGGAGAAGGTTCTGTAAGGAGTTAATATGTTAATATATTTCACGTTCCAAATAAAGATTTAAATTAAAACTGCACAGAAATAACTCTTCTTATACTAATAAGCTATAGTACATACTGTACTTACGGTGATATATATGGAGATTTCAAAGTTACTGGCTTTTCTTTTTAGCGGTAATTCGGTAACATTTCAAACAAAATTGGTATACCGGTAAATTACTGGGAATACTTTAAACCGTGAATATAAAACAAAAATACTTAAGGAGATATTTTGATTTGATTCTCATTTACTGTGACTTTGAAAATTAAATTCTGATGAAATAAAACGACCAATCATGAAACTGCTAATTACTTGTAGAGTAAGTATTGAAAGTCTTTGAGTTTGAAGAGGAAGAGATGCTCCTGATAAAATTCCCTTTGCTTAGTAAAAGTGAGTTCTACAGTTTGTGCGTGGCTATGTGTTTACCTAATTACTTCTGCCATGTGGCAACTCGGTGTAATGATTTATTTTTATTCAAAAAGACGTTTCATAGGTTTGTGTTTCTTAACAATTTGTGAAACATACAGAGGGTTATTTTAGAGATAAAAATTCTCAAATGAAAATTTTAATATATGCGTGTGAGTGAAAAAAGTTTTTAAAGTGTGTTTACAGTCCACTTCTGAGTGAAATTTATTGAGCAGAGAAAATAAATTGCGTTCTGACCTTGAATAATAAATGAATTTCAGTAATTTTGTAACAAATTATAAGTAATATTTACACATGAATAATTCTTCACAATGAAAGCTATTATAAAATATATAATTAGGTGCGTGATATATTTTCCAACATGTCTTAAAAATAAACATATAAGAAACATAACTGATCAACATTAGTATAAATGAGATTTAATTTTTGTACAAAATAATCTTGTCGTACAAAAAGCTATTCCAGATTCTACACTTGAACAGGTTCTATAATTATTAAAGGATCGTACTCTATTTTAATATATTTGCTCCCTCATATTCTCCTGTTAAAAACACTCCCCTTTTTCTTAAAGGTTTTATTAATATTTTTAAAATTTGTTTCGTACCAGATTTGATTTGATTGTTTATTAATATCGCACCGAGAAGCAACACGAGGGCTAATGCCGAAGGATCTCGTTATTTTGAGCCTCGGTCAAGTGACGAGGGCGACACTTGATCTTTTACCTCCCTCTCCTATCTTCCATTCCACGCCAAAGGGTGGACTTGGGACCTCGGCCACAATCAACGTGCATCAGGCCCGCTACATGGTGGGTATTTAGTAACATCAGGGTTGAACCAGGAATCGACAAAGACGGCGCTGGCCGCGAGTCCACGACCATGACCACTAAGCTAAATCGGCCACTTGTTATGAGTAAAAGGCGAATTATTATGAGTTATTTCTATTTTTTCAGATCAATAAGTTAAGTTTGTCTTTCATGGATAATGTAATAGCAGATGTTGAAAAAATTGTAGGAACTGAATTATTGGAATCGCCAATATTTAATAATTCTGGTTTAACCTGGCTAATTTCAGAACGAGTATCGTTTTTAATGCAAGGATATACGCATTTAATCAATTTAACAATACTATTATGATTGCAGTTTCACTTATTTTGTTAAAAGTTCAAAATTTTTGGTACTTGTCCATCATATCGGCGCCCGCCAAATTACGATTTCGGATGTATGAATTACGATTCTTACGATTACGATTTTTATGTGGTGGAAATTACGATTACGATTTTATGTGGAGGAAATATGTAGGAAAAAAAATGATTTCTCTAAAATAGTGAACGCAATTTCGGAAATATGGCCTTTTATGTAGATTGATGTTCTAAAAGTTATGTAAATATTAAACATCTAAATTTCTATAGTACTTATTCGGATGAGATTTATCACTAAACATATAAAAGATTATTAAATAAAAATTAAAAAGTTTTATATGATTTATTTTTAGTTATCCCCCCCTACCATTTATAAGCTTTCGCTTACTTGGAGCTTTTAACTAGCTTGGCGACATTGGCGTATTCTTAATTTAGCGGGCGCCCTTGTAATAGACAAGTACCAAACTGTTTTTCACTCTTTTTAAGAGGAGTATCGAAATGATGATTCAGAATATCTGAATAAACACATCATTGTTTTATATGATATATCAATACGGGTAACAATTTGAGGCTAACATTCGCTTTTTATTGCTAAAAGGATCGACTATCGATCTCTCACTAACAAAGTTAGTGAAATATGTTTAATTAAATAATATACAAAACCTTCGCAATAGACTATAAATTATCCTAGCGAATTTTAGAGAATTCTGGATAGCGTTTATACTTTTTTTTATAGCCAATAGAATCATCACTATACGGAATAAGGAAAAGATACCGAGTTTGTAAAGCTAGTTATAAGCAATATAATAATATTGACAAAGTCGCCTTTTAAATAAGTATTTTGACAATTACTGATGAACGTCAAAATGTGATAAAAAAAGGTCACTTTTTTGAATTGGATATGTATCTTCAATAATTAGCAAAGAACTAATATATGATGTCAATACTCAAGGAAATTTCGCTTTATGTACACGCCTAACATTTCTTCATGAAAGTTTGTTTCATTCATTAAATTCAATACTTATCACTATTTGTAATGAGGGTAAATTATAAGAATGGTATTAAAATAATACACATGCAGATAACATTCAATTAAGTTGTAATTAAAATAATTATTTAAAAGTTATGTTGTTTAGTATCAAAATCTGAGGAAAAAATATTGTTTTTAAATGTGATAGTAAAAAGTTTCAATAATTGGTTAAGAACTAGGTATCATTTCAATATTCAAAGCCATTATACTTGATGTATATCTTTTTGAATTTCTTTAAACGAGTACCAAAAAAAATCTCCACATTTCTAGAATCTTATTTCATTGGATTTCTTTTTGTAAAATCGCAGTTCTGCAACTTTTGTAACAACCTTCAGACATGTTTTTTTTAATAGCTGAAAAAAAAAAAAAAAAAAGAAACTCAAAGCGCACCCAAGATTTTTTTTCCCATCAAGTTATTCAAATAATTTGCATAGTTATTTCTGGTAGGGATTTAATTCTTTGATGCTTATGCCGAACTGTTAAAAAAAACTGCAAGACCGATTCTAATTACCAAGTTCTATTTTTCTCTTCTTTGTCTGATAGAATTAAAAAGTTCTTATTTTTTTTAAACTTTCTATTTCTCCCTATTTAACGTATGTAGCTGTTAGTCTTAATTAAAGATATGTCAAATTAAAGTCCATTGTTACAGTTGGATGATAATGAAAATATATAGAATACAGAAGTAAGACAATCGTTTCCATTTTTGAATTGCTTCTATTGCGGAAAATTATCTTTTTTATGATATTGTCTTTTTTTTTTAAAAAAAAAAAGTTTTCTATATTCATTATAATGAAGAAAAATTCTGTAGGAACTTCTTTAAACAGTAGATTAAATATTACATTTTATTAAGAACAAATGAAATAGTTGTTTTTGCGGAAAAAACTGTTTCCTAAATAAATAAAGGTAAGAGTTGCGAAAATTGCAATAATTAGCTTTATTAACTATTTTAAAAAATATCCTGGTGTCTAAAAGTTAAGCATATTTAAGAATTATGCTTAGCTTTCTGTTTTATGAAGGAAATGGAGGGAAGCGATGTTTCCAATCTTGTTAAAATGAGAAAACAATGCGAAAAAATGATAATCATTTTCATCATCCAAAGAAACAATTTGAATTTTCAATTAATTAATAAAATTATAGCAAATAATGAAATATTGAAGTTGACAATAATACTCTTTTTATATATTAAAAATAAAGCGAATGATAAATTATTAAATTGAATATATTTAAACTAAAAGTAATTAAAATAAAAGCTAATGTTAAATTATAAAACTGAATATACGAGTATTTTAATACAATTGGAGTTATTACTGCCATAAAATGAAAGTAAACAAGTCACACGCATTTCATTCTTTATTTTTATAAGTGGTCAAATACGACATTTTGTGGTTGACATAAACAATTGCTCGTGGGATGGCTAAAAGTCACAAAGTGTTAGTTAAAGGGGAAAACATGATAGAGCTCTCATTATAAATTGATGTTTCTATCATTTGATGATGGCTCAGGATAGAATAGTACGCCACCAATAATTTTGTGTGTGATTCTCACGCGACATTATATTTCAACGGATCTCTAACATAAATAGGTTTCAATTTATGAAATCTTAATATTTAATTAATAATATCCCGATTCCTTATTATAAGCTCATTGTAAAATTAGCAGAGAGATAAGTAACTTGCTTTAAGAATAAATGGCGGTTGAAAGTACAAAACTCGGATACATAAACTAACATTATATCTTTTTGATACATTTTGTGAATTGAATAATTGATTGTGTGTGTGCTTATTATCGTAGTACTTAGAAGTGATACTAGGGATATTGGCAACAGTCCTTGCAATTTTGAACCAATGTCAATCGACGAAAACAATACCCGAGCTAGCACTCTACTCCAAATCCTCCCCCCCCCATTATGCCAGTTTCAGAATTCTGAGCCCCCGACGGCTTTAAGTACACAAGCCCACTACATGACGGATCTTTACATTTTGAGAAATATTTGCTTAAGAATAATAAAACAAAGATATATTCACCACGCAGAGTAAAGAAAATGACTCAGTCAAAAATTCTATTTCATAATAAGAATAAGTGAGAGCAGCATGAAACTTTAATTGAAACACCCTACAGTGGTTATTAATTTTACATGCTCTTCTTTCGAGAATCTACAAACTCGCATTGAATTTAAATTCTTCGATACCACCAAATACATCCAAAGTAATTTATTTTAGAAAAAGCGTCAAATATTATCTTTTGATCCTAATCCCGTCTGGGAAGTCTTGGAAAAACAATAAGAATAAGAAAGATAAAAGCCATCTAATGCATAAAGCTGCTGCTGTCTTTTTTTGGTTCTCCAAACATGAAAAATGACTTCCATAGGGAGGAAACGTAGCTTCAGAAGAGATCTGAGTTCCGTGCATTAAAACGATTTCTGATGATTGTGTATACAATTTTTTTTAGCTTTCAGGTTATTCTGTATTTTTTGCCGGATTCATCTTTTATGGATAACTCTGTAACAGTTTACATTTTTTTACCGGTAATCCTACAATGAAACGGAACAAGCGTCCTGGGATTGAGATTTGATCCTTTCACCAAACCCAACTTTGTACGAGAATGCGAACATCTTATGATTCATAATATTATATTATTTTGATAGAGAAAAAGAATTGTTATTTTCTCATGTTTTTTGAGAAATATGGTGAACAGTTTTGTTTCATTATTTACGATGATGTCATAAAGTATATTTGATACAGACTTTGCAATATTTTAGTACATCACCAATTCAAAATATTAGAATAATGAAAAATAAAGCATTAAATGGCTTGGGATTTGTATTTATTTAAGTTTGAGAATTTTAAAGTGTTATAACAGCTGCTATTCATGAAACTTTCCTTAACTAACATCAATTGCTTTTTCTGATTTATATTTAAGTTCCCAACTTCTTTTCAATCAAATGAAACATGTTTATGCTAATTAAATAAATTTTAAGAGTGGAATGAATAGATTAATTAAGTCGTATAAATGCAACAGAGAACTAAATGAAAGAGAAGAAAGGTTACTGTAATAGGAAGAGGGCTAGTATAAAGTGACTGGTAGTTTTCTTGCGTGTTTACATGATATGTTGAGACTAGAACTCAACGCTGTATGGTAGATTGACAATTAAGAGGATTTAATCGCATCGTATTCCGGTAAGAGTATTCTTTAGTACATTAGAAGTCGCAAGTACTCGTGGCAAAAGGCTTCAAATTTGTTGAGAGCATTTTCCTCATTCGGGAATTAATAAACTCTATATTTTGAAACAAAATTGACTATTTTAATTATTTTATCCATGCTTGAACTTAAGTTGAAATTTAGATTTGTGATTCGAGTAACATTTAAGAGACAAACGAGAAGGGTAATTGGACTACGTTACAGTACATAGTATCTCACACACAGTGTATTGTATCTTTCTTCGTATTTTGTTGATAAACGCAATATAAACAAATTAGTATGCTATTGCACAGCTTAAAATCCTGACTTTTTTCTAAAAATTCAAAAAAATAGAAAAATTGCCATAGCGGTTCAAAAAATTAGAATAGCATTGCAAAAATTATTAGATAAGTTGGATTTCACTTACATGAAAACAATTCTAAATAATTAATATTTAGTGGCCTTCTCCTCTGACTTAATACCGTCATGAACCCGATCTGAATTGCTATGCATCAGTTTTTGTCACAACCTTTGCTGATATTTACCCATACGGATTTCATGCTTTCCTCAAGTTCATTTTTGTCCTTCCTTCGAAATTAATTACTGTAGTGTTTCATCATTACACCTCATATGTTCTCCTTTGGGTTCAAATCGGGCGAGCTAGTTGGCCAAGAAAATAGCTTAGTAGTATTGTTCTTAAGCCAAGCAGTGGTAGGCGTTGACGTGCGGCAAGAGTCCTTCTGGACTATTGAATTCACTTGCGTTGCAAACAATCCGCAGTAAAAGCTTCTCGCTGGCAACTTCAAATACGAATACTCTGATGACGTAAAAATACGATGCATCGCTAAAAGGTATGTTATTCCAGAGCTAAATACTCCGTTGTGGTATGTCTTAACACAACCGTACTCTTTCTTTTTTTTGCTTGCTAGTAAGTGACAGCTTTGTCTAAGATATGCGTGCTTGAAAACTGAGTTTTTGGAGTCGTCGTAATGTGATACAGAAATATTCTCTCTTTCTGTTCTCGCCAATTTCTACTTAAGAATCTCAGTTTCCTGAATTAGTTAATCCTCACGATACGTTTGAAAATTATGTCTTGTCTCATTGCAGTTGTTAGTTAGCGTCAAGGCTCTTAAAATAGAAGAATCTGTTTTACCTACAGTAACCCTTTGACACAGGTCAAGATTAATCCGGGTGGCTGTCAATTTTATTGGTTTTTGTGGTGGAACGAGGAGTTCCGGTTAAAAAATTAAGCCGAGTGAAGTTTTTAACTGAAGGACTTCCTTGAAGAAAACCCATCTGGGTCTTTAGAATTCTGGTCAAGTCCCGTCTTACCTCGTTCCAAATTGAACAACATCCAGTACTTTAGTGATCTTTTCCCAGAGAATAATGGCCTTCTCTTGAATCACAGTTCTAAGTGGCCAATCACTAGTCAACAAAAGCATGACATCTATCGGGGTGGTCTTTACAGCCTCAGTAACAATACGTAGGGCCTGATTTTGGACCCTTTCCAAACGTTCGAGTTCATTTTCCCCGTTCACAACAAATGGTTCACAGCAATAAGTCAAAAGGGGAAGGGGAATAATAAAGGCTTGATAGGTTTGAAGTAGAGTTGTTCTAGTACAACCCCACCTTTCTCGGGCAAGGCGTTTTAATGCACTTAGTCTCTTCATGGCACAGGTGGTAATGTCATCCACATGAAGCTTCCATGTTAGTTTGCGATCCAATGTCAGGTTTTTTGAATGTTTATTTACTTAAAAAAATGAAACTAAAAAACTGTTTTTCGATTCCACTTTCTTTTTTTATTTTAAAAGTGACATTCTAGGAATAAGAATAATATTGAACAAAATCTTTTATAAATTTAGATATTATTTATTCATAATTTTTAATTGTGTTTGGTAAAGAAAGCATATATTGCCTACACATAATCTAAATTACCTACAAATTAATTGAAAGAAAAGAGTGTAATCAGCCTATGATACTTGGAAAATTCTTGCTATCCAATTTTCATTTAGATATTATTTAAAAAAAATAATATAAATTATCACATTTTAATCAACAATAAAGTTGGCTAAATTTGGTGAATTTCGTTCATCTTTGAACGGTTATCTAATATCATGTGATTGAAATTTTAGTTTCTAGTTTTCCTTTGCATATTTAAAATTTTACATTTAGGGTGAAATTTGAATAAATAAGAAAGGCAGATAGACATGCACCTATTTGTAGAGTAATATATACGTTTAATAAATGAATATTTTAATAAGGTAACGTTATTAAAAATATAATAGTATTAAGTATTTTAAAAAACATTAAATCAAACATAAAATATTAAATAATTTAATAATCTTAAATAGTATAATAATATTAAGTAATTTAATAGCATTAAATAAAACATATCTAATAATTTAAAATTATTTGATATGTTTAAATTAAATATTAAATTAAATTTTTATATCTTTGTTTATATTTAAAAAAGTAATATAAAATATTAAAACAATCTAAAATTTCTTGAATATGCAAAAAAAAGCTTATTTTATTTTCTTGAAATTTGCTATAAAATCATTGTTCGAATAATTGTGAATATCCGACAAGATAAAAGCGAAATATTGAAAATGATTTAGCATGAACCTTTTTGTACAAATATGTATTTCATGTTACAAAGAACGTGTCCGGTAAAAAAAGAACTTTTATTAACCTAATATAGTGTTTGAAAACTGAATAATAAAGTCATCGTCTGTGAGCCAAAATCAAATATTGTATGAGGTCTGATCTTATTATTAGAATAACAGTTGTAGTCCCAAAATTCGTAGAAAGTCAGGTTAGAATTAGATTGGTTTTATTAACGTCGCACTAGAAGAAACACGAGGGCTATTGGCGACGGACCTCATAATTTTGAATCTCGGTCAAAGGACGAGGACGGCACCTAAGCTGGAACACCACTCCTAACTTCCACACCATGCCAACGAAAAACTTTGACAGGAAGTTCGAACTCCCACAAGTGTCATTTTTTATTGAATTAAATGATTTGATACAGATTTTACTATTGCCAGAAAAGTAAGTCTCAGTTTGAAACAAACAAAATAATTTGACATTTTGTCGTAAAATCATTACACTTAAGTAAGCTAGAAATTGTCTCCATTCTAAATAATCATATTCGAGGTCAAATCAGTGCAAAGCTACAGCGCGAATTGCTTATCAACTTACTTTAAAAGTCAGTTAACATGGGTGATTCGAGTTCTCTATTTTCGGCTCAAAAGAAATTTTGTCCAGGATGTGCTTGTTACGCCTTGGACAACTGATCCTAAAAGCAATTTCCTTTCTAGGCCAGTTATTAGGCACATTTTACTCTAGTCATTGTTAGTTGTGGAAGATAGCCGCCACACCCCCTTTCAAGGGAGAATTTTTTTTTAACGGTTGAAAGATTTTCTGAGCAACATTTAACGAAGGTTTTTTTCCCAGCTATCATTGCAATTAATATGCATCTCCTGCTGTATTGAATGTGGTTTGGAACATTTCCATTGATACCATAGGAAGTCCACAGTTGAGATGGGGGTCTATTTGACGCTTGCGCCGTAGGCATTTATTTCGCTATACATTAAATTAGTGCTGTGTCTTAGTTTGACACAAAAAGGTAATTTTGCTTTGGGATACATGTAACCAGAATTTCTAGGCTGTGCAGCTATCTAATCTTCAACTACTGGGTTATACATTTAGCGTTATTGCTGTGACGTTAGGCTATTCTCAAATTTCTCTTCACTAACATAGGGGCCATTTTGGTGATTTAAATTGCATAAAATTATAACTTCTTTCGAACCCAAGTGAAACATGATTAGGTAAATTAGACGAAGGTAAGAAGTGAGTGAATTGAATATGTAATAGTAATATGTAATTAAAATAGAATTGAAAGGAAAGATAAAGATGATAACAGATGTAAATGATAATGACAGGCTGATAAATATTTGTAAATTGAAACATTGTAATTAATCTTTTAGACTGAAGCGACATCTAGTTAAAGTACTAATATTCGAAGTTGATGTTTTCGAGAAGTGTTTGAATCAGAATGAGTGATTCGGTAAGCTAAGACTTTATTGTCAGAATATAAACTAAAGTTGACTGAGTAAAGTGAGATTCAAGAGAGAGAGAGAGAGAGAGAGAGAGAGAGAGAGAGAGAGAGATTTTATCTATTCCTTGGTAGTTCATAAAGTATTTTATCTTGTTCTGATATATCTTCAGTTAGTTTAAACTTATTGACTATTTAATTAGACTTTAAGATGCCCGAAGAGTTAAATATTGAAGGATATACGTAACACTCTTTTTACCGTTTTGGTGAAGGATGGTTGATCTCGGTAGTAGGATGGATTCGAGCGGGGTATCTTCAGCTTGGCAGAAATTTTGTGCGTCTAGTGTAAGCCACTGCTGTCAACTGTCAGAAAAGTATTCCATGCTAGGGTAGTTATTATGGCCTTTTTATTCATGTTGTTGTTAGTAGCTGATATTGCTGTTGTTTGATGTTTAAAAGATCAAGGGCAGTTCTTTCTACTAGTTTATTTTAACAAGAAAGCAACCGCTGTACTTTAATACACTATTCAAAATAATTATCTCTACTATTTAGGCATATATCATGTCCATACAACCAGTTTCTGTATTCCATCTTCATAGCAATCTGCCACCTGATAGACTAACCGCTGCAGCGCAGTCGTTTTGACTAAGACATTGTCGTTAAAGCGCTGATCGCCTAAATGCCTTTCCCCTTGAAGGAACAAGAGGTAGTAAATGAGAACCAGGCCAGGGCTATACTAAGGGGCATCATGTACTTTGAGATGAGATCTTGGTGCACCGATGAGATCTTGGGCACGACGAGGCATGTGTGCACTTGCATTGTCATGCAGCTAGACAATTACTTTCAGGTATGCACGCAAGAAATTATTTTAAGGCATGCACACATGCAAAAGGCATGTACACTTGCAAAAGGTATGCATGTCTTTTGTTTTGGATTGCACGACGCAGTTTAATTTAGGTGTCACAATATAACTCCAAATCAATTGTGTCTCCCTGAGAAAAAAAAATCCACAAATAATACCCTCTGCCTATTCCAAAACACAGTGAACATGATTTTGCTAGCTGAACTCGTTTGCTTGAGCTCAATGTTATTGGAGGTTGTTGAATATTTCCATTCTATAGATAACTGTTTTGTTTCCGGGGTCATATCATTCACATGCCAACACACTTTATTAACCTGCTAATGAATTTGGCTGCTTTCACACCTTTTACTTGCAGGAAACGAATCATGGCTTATATTTCGCAATCGGTGTCTTTTTCAATTGTGTGAGGCATTTTAAATGCACACAAACAAACGTAAGCACAGATAAATACTTTCGTGCTGACGTTCCTGATTAACTAACAGATGTGGGTATTCAGTGCACCTGTGTGGAATGGCGACAGTCGAGCTGCAGCTGCCACGTTTAGAAACGGTACTTACTTAAAGATCCCCCTAGTTATTCAAGTAGTTTTTACCTGAGGAATTTAAGAAAGTTGGGAAACTTACAATGCACTAAACATTAGATGCTTTTAGAATTGTCGGATGAAATATATTTTATGTTTTTTTTCGTTAAGTAGTGTTTTTAATGTTGTCTTTTTAACATTGGTATCATAAAAAAAAGGATAAAGCAATGTTATAATTTTTACATTGACGGATTGTAATTGACCTGCACCTTTTACGCTCTTTTTATATAAATTCGTTTTGAAAATTAAAAAAAATAATTAACTATAAAGTAACTTTAAATGAATTACGAAATAAGTTTGAAAAGAAAGCGCATTGAATTTCTTCGAAAAATACCTGAATTAAATATATATATATATTTTAAAGTAAAGTTAAGTAGTAAGTAATAAAGAGAAAAAAAAAAAAAAAAGAAAATAAATTCACAGTCTAAAGTCTTTTTTTCAGTTATTTCTTTCAGGAGGAGCTAAGACTGAAAACCCCAAAGCAACCCCCCCCCCCCCCGAAAAAAAAAGAAATCAGTCGTTTCAAAAGCAGAAAAAAATGTCATTTAGTATGTCCATTTTTTTACGCAAATGTGCTCTTTTAATTAAATTTATTGGATCTTATTTTACTCGAATCTATTAAAGGAGTTATTGGATCTGAGAAGAAAATAAAATTACTAAGCGGAAATAAATGAGTTATTCACATAAATGAGGAAACCCTTTTGAAATACTGAAAGTAAAATGTAATAAAGAATAATTCCTGTATGAAAACTGCTAGCTTAGAATTCGTGAATAGTTTTTTTAAAGGAAAGTTATGAAATAGAAAAAAGCATTTGTATTTTGAAATCAATGGATTAATATGAGAAGATCAAAATTCATGATAAAATAATACTCTCTAATATGTTTACAGAAAATCTAAGAATATATATATATATATCTGTAGAATCCTAACTACAGAAATGGGGTACATGGCTCGTTTTAAAGATGTCTAGGGTTTTTCTGGATTCAATAACAAAGCGGATTTTTAAAAGACGACATTTAATTAAACCATATATTATTGTACAGCATTTACCAAGTTAAAATAGAACTATTGATTATATATATTAAAGAGCTATCAGATCACACGTCTTTCTCTGTTGGTCACACTCTTCCATCTAGCTTGCGTCTCTCATGTTTGCGCTTTTAACCAAAAGAACAGATGGCGCCATCTAGTGTTGGAAGGAGTCTCGAAATGTAAAAATGTCCCCCCCCCCACAGACACACACACTATGTTTTTAAGCGAATACAGTTTCTCTAAAAGAAATTAGAACTAAGTATTTTTTAACTTTGTATTATATTCATACATTGCATAAAAAGTTTAAACTATAAAAAATTATTTAAAATTATTACATTATTATTACATTAAAACTTTTAAAATAATTATTTAGGTTATAAATCGTAGTTATTCTCATACAGTCAAATATCTATAAATAGAATTTAAAGATTTTTTTGGAAAAAAAATCGATGTCCATAAATGTACATTGAAATTTTTCATCATTTTCTTACTAAAAATTCTGTATAATTTATTTTGTTGCACAGTAAAAGAGACCTTAAACAATACACTTTCTTTAATCCAGCAAGTTCGGAACCACAACCATGTCGGATTTAATTCTCTCGGATTAACGAGTGTCAGTAAAATTTCAACGGCGATACCAAAGATAAATCCCTCTAGATGAAAATTCAAGCGATTAAACGTCTTGGTAATGTATATTTTAAAGCATATTAAATGTGTTTGCGCCTATTCCGAACCTGTGTAGTTGATATAAATATGTCACAAAATACTTAATCATTCTGGCGACTGAAAAATTGAATTCTAACATTCAACATTGTTTAATGGAATATTCTTGTATTGATAAAGAAACACAGCACAAAAGAAAAATTAATGCACTATCATGAGAGTCAACACAAGCTGTGACGAGATACTCTAGTCCCGTGCTTAAGCGTATTTGTTCTATTAGTATTTGAAGCAACACCTTCTAGGCTTCGAAAAACATTTCATCGTACAGTACACAGAACATATAAAGTTGTAATATTGAGAAAACGTGATATGCAACCAAATAGAAAATAAAGAACACTGTACTGAAATGAAAATAGAAGTTACGATAAACACCAGGTGAAAATATGAGCAACTCTGTGTCGCAATCTAATGGTCAAGGTCAACAGATTTCCGAATCCCCCGA
The DNA here is from genome assembly GCA_019974015.1 of Nephila pilipes. Classification (NCBI taxonomy): domain Eukaryota; kingdom Metazoa; phylum Arthropoda; class Arachnida; order Araneae; family Nephilidae; genus Nephila; species Nephila pilipes. Next base: position 178,449 of record BMAW01078509.1, on the reverse strand, counting down.
AAAAATCTGAAGCCTCAATTGGTGCCGGATTATAGAACGCGTCGAACCATTGTATACCGAATTAAAGAAATGTTGCTGTGTCAAAGAAATTTATTTTAAAAAAATATATAAATGTGTTTGTGTAAAATTCCCAATTTTGCAAACAATGTAGTAAAATTTGAATATTTGAATTCAAAATCGAATCTAAATTTTCACTTATTTTTGGACAACGTAATTTCAAATATATTTTTGAGCGTAATCTTTTGCTGAAGGTATGTATTCAAAGTAAATCCCAACTTTTATTCAGGGAGGAAAAGTTCTGTAAAAATCCATAAGAATAACTTTAAACCCGTATCGGATAGTTAGGAAATAATGTTCGTTACATGCTTTCTTTTTTCAGTTAGCTCATCTTTGTAGCCTTCATCATCTTTGTGTTTATATTGTTGAAAGCAGTAATCCAATATGTCTTTATCGGTGGGGTAATCAACCACAATTAGGTTCTCGTTCACGTGCAAAAATTGGACGAATTGAGTATAGTCTTTTTACTGAATAGGTAAACATAATTGTTTTTATGCGAAAGGTTTTGTTCGATATATAGATAACTGTTCCATGTACAGAAATTGTTTTTATCGTGAAAAAACAAAGTTCTCTCTCTCTCTCCTAAAAAAGTTCGATATATAGAGATTTTCGATATACAGAAGTTCAAAAGATTGAGATTCGACTGTATTTTGTTGAGCTGCTTTAGCATCGTGCTAGAGTTGAACAATTGTGTATTGGAAATATATTCGGAAATTTTAAGCGCAGGTTATCAAAGTAAACATAGGTAAATTGAAAAAATTCTTTATAAATAAATCTCATGAAGACTTAAAATTCTTAACGAGATTCTTAAGTCATTATATATTTTATATACTTAAACAAGTGTTAGGTTGAGATGTATGGAGCTACACACACACACACACACATATATATATACAGTGAAGACTGTTGATCTTGGTCATGTTTAGGACCTATATGAACTCCCCCATCTTGATTGCGACGTCTCTTAACGTCGCAATTAGATGCAATAGAGGATTAATTGGCTCATCATTTTGAACATCGGTCACATGAGATGACATCTATACTGGATCTTCCCTCTCCAAATTTTCTATACATCTTTGTACGATAACTTTCGGTCTCGAAAGATTTGACATGAATCAGATCTTCTACACGGCGAGTCTTAGTGGCATCAGGGCTTGAACCCACGATCCGATGGAAACAACGACAGTTGAGGGTTCACGATCATGATCACCAAGCTACAATTTCCCTCTCCCCTCAATCGCCCCACCTGCGGAAGAACAAAGAATTTGCTAATGACAATTGAAAAAAAAAATCGATTATGGGTCAATTATTAAGTTGTTTCGCTTTTCTTTCGTTGTTAGTTGCGTTTTGAGGGTGAGGTTCACCGCACACTCAAAACATGTCTGTCACTAAAAGTAATGCAATTTAACACACTGTAGTTTCCTGGTTATCGAACTGGACAAAAGCAAAAATTTTGGAAATTAAACGTTTATATGTATATATATATATATATATATATATATATAGGCCGTGGTAGTCCAGTTGTCATGATCGTAGACTCACTCCCAGTATTGTTTTTGACGTCAGGCTACTAGAGTCCCGTCGTATAGCATTATGATGCACTCTAAATCTGGTTGAGGTCCCGAAAATGGTGTTGAGTGGGAAGAAAGTTTGGAGAGGGAAGCGCCAGTTCAGATTCAAAATTACAAGGTCCTCTTCAATAGCCCTCGTGTTGTTTCTTGTGCGACGTTAATAAAATGAATCAATCCATTTATAGCGTTCTTATAAATAAACAATATACCTGAAACAAAGCTAATTCCAAGTTTTCAGATAACATATTTATAAAGAGCGAAGTGAAATATATTTTCACAAACCAATGTATAAAAGCAAAAAAGTAAATAATGAATGAAATAAAAAAGTTTGAGACGACGTGTTTCGAAATAGAAATTGTATTAAAATGTGTTTTTAATATGAATTGCATCTTGTAAAACAAATAAGAGAAAAAAAAGCCCATAGTAAGTTTTTTTAAATAGTTATTTTTAAAAAAGTGCTACATACATTTTAACAGCTTATTTTTATTTAATTAATTATTTTTATATTTCAGGAATAACAAAGAAATCTACTTTTTTTTCGACATGGTAATTTTACTTAAAATTATTTCATAAAATAATTAATTTTAATTACATACTTCCTACTTTATCGGTTCTGAGGAATTTATTATTTTTTTTAAAATCTGCATGATCTCGGTAGCCTGGTGGTCTTCGTAGCGGACTCGAGGCAGTTGATTTACATTGGATCGTGAGTTCAAGTCTTAAAGCCACAAAATACATACCTTGTAGCTGGGTCTGGCCGTGTACCGGCTGCCGTGTACTGCCTAAAAGTCCTCTCCCTAGTGTAGTGTGGAAGTCTGTTGAGGGATTGTCAACTAAAGTGTCGTCCTCATCAGTTGACTGTGGTTCAAAATTACGATGTCCGTCGCCAATAACCCTCGTGTTGCTTCGCAGTGCGACGTGAATAAATCATCACGTTATTTGAATTCTTATAGTTCAAAAATTTAGGGAACATACACACATTTAAAGATATTCTAAATTTATTATTTAAGTCAAAAGTAAAGTAGTTATGAGAAGAATTTATAAGTAGTAGGTTCTTTTCTTTCGCGTTCAAAACACAAATCTGCAATTATGATTTAGGCTCGATTGTTTATTTTATTTCTAGAATAATTAATCCCTTTTAATTAATATTTTAACAAATGAGTTTATGTCATGGTAACCGGGCGATTAAGGTCATAATCTAGTGTTGTAATTTTAGCTTGTGTTGTATCTTTCGAGTCGTGAGTTCTAGTCCGAATTCCAAAATAGATCTTTTATGTAAAATGACTGATTGTAATTAAATGTATAATGTTCAAACTCCGAGCGATTGTGTGGTATGATAATTAGGAAAGTATGGCGCCATTTCAGGTGTCATCTACGTCACATGACCGTGTTTCTATAATACGAGACTCGTCGGCAATAGTCCTCGAGTTGCTTTTGTGTGATTGTGATTAACGTCGCACTGAGAAGCAACACGAGGGCTACTGGCGACGGACCTTGCAATTTTGAACCTCAGTCAATTGCGAGAGCATCTGAATTGGCACCTTCCTCTCCAAACTTTTACACCATAACAGTAGAAGGTGATTACGTCAACTAGATTTAACGTACATCAGCTGATTTTAGGTGGAGTTTTAGGGGAATTCGGACACAAACGCACGACTCGACGAAAGCAAACCCGGCCACGAATCTGCGACCATGACCACTAATACCGGGTTGCTTCTAAAAGCGACTTAATAAACAATCATCAAACTTATATACAGCTCTGAACATTCCTTAAGAATTATTAACTGAAAAAAATATCAGAAATTCTATAAGGAGAGAGGGAGAAATCTAAGTGTGGGTTTTCTCTAATATAAATATCTGCATATGTATTATACATAATTCAAAGAAGCTTGAACTTCCAATTTGGGTGTCTCGGGAAATATTATCTAAGCCAAATGCGTGACTTTGACTCTATTAAATTAATAGTTTCATAAATATTTTCTAATTACAAGAGAAAGATTTCGCATTTACATGGGAATACATAATGTGAATCAAGCTGTTACATCCTATATTTTCATTTACGTGTCAACAAATATCAATCTCTCCTGCATTGTGTCGTTCTGACTAAAAGATACTGGAGTGTTAGCATGAGAATCACGCAATCATATCATTAGCTAAAACTTCATTTTTGTTTTACTTAAATAGGGTCACGAAAACTTATGAATAAACTGATTTATGTTTATTCCTTATTATTTATCCTTGAGCGAAGGAAACATGTAGCACCAAAGGCAAAATCGATTTCTTATTATGAAATACGTATAAAACTTTGATAAATTCATGCACCTGAGTAATCAACTGAAAAGCCTTTTAGTAGATTTTAGATGCAATCAAGCTTGGCTAATTCGAAACTGAAGGGACCAGATCATTTTATTAATTATCCAAAAATTCGAATTGCATATGTTTTTCTTAAGAGTAGAGTAATTTTTAAAACAAGTTAGCTCCACGATCAAAGACTTAACATACACACTTTGTTTGGCAAAACACATGCATATCAACAATATATATCATAATGAATGTATTTATAATTTTCAATTAAATAAAATATTTTATATGCACCTCATTACAACGGCTAAAAATTCATGTGGCCACGATAGCCTAGTGGTCAAGGTCGTGGACACATGGCCAGCTTTGTTTTCATCAGGTCGTGTTTTCCGAAAAATGCCACTAAAGAACCGCCGAGTAGAGGTTAATGCTCGTTAAATCTGGTCGAGGTTTCAAGTACTTCCAAAGGCATGATGTGGAAGTTTGGAGAGTGAGGTGCCAGCTCATGTAATGACCTCATCACTTGACCGAGGTTCAGAATTACGATGTCCGTCGTCACAGCCCTCGTGTTGCTTCTCAGTGTTCTCACATTAATAAACAATTACAATTTCTATTCATAAAGTGATGAAAATATAGAATCTTTTTTTAAAAATGTCATGCAAAAATCAATCAAAATGTATGTATATCATAGCCTCAGCTATAATAATCAGGGGGTTTTACTGGAATTGCTAGTTCTTTTCACCTCTAAATATTCCTTCCTTAGTTTGGTATTTCTGTGCCACTTGAGAAATGATATCCTCGTCAGTTGTTTCAATACACAAATCCACATTTCAGTCCACGTTGACACATTCTTAATGTGAGATCGCTGGAAAGTAGTTACCTCTTTTCAGTTCTCGAAAGCAGGCTTCAGGCTCAGTTTCATCAAAGTTTACTAAGTCATCTCAGTTTACACTTACACCTTTTGTTTCCTCCTTTACAGATTCCACCTTGTAAAACGTTTCACAATGGTTGTGTTAGTAACCATTTCTTATTCATGTTTGATGCTTGCATCCTGCTGAGATTCTTATTTCTAAAATCTGAGTCGAGAATTTTTTAAATCAACAGACGCCTGCAAAAACGTTTCAGGTTTTTGTCGATGCCTTAATTAATTGGAGGAATTACATACGTCATGTTAGCAGGGGGAAATTGACCTTAAAATTTTTGCATTTGGAGGGGGGGGGGGAGAGTGTTGTAGGCTATGTAGTTGTCAATCAGAAGCAGAATCTTTTATCTTTTCAAATTTCTTGTATAGATTTAAAAAAGTTCCTTTTAAAAATGTTCACCCATTATCCTAGGTTTTTTTTGGCTCAATTCGAATACCACAGACTTAGATTTTTTTTACTTCTTAGATTAGATTTTAGATTTAAAGCAACGAGGACTAGCCGATTTGCCAGTCATTAATAAAAACAGAATTTGGAAATCTGATTATGTTAGCATTAACAAGCAACATTACTTGATTTTTACAGAATTTTCTGCCACTGCCGGCTTCTTCTTTGAAAACAAGTGTTTTGTCTGAAGTTAAGTCAAAAAATAGTCCAATCTTATTCTCATTAATACATTTTTTAGCTCCCTGTCTTGAATAGTTTTTTTTAAATATGTTTTCCAATAATTATATATATAGTATTCACAGCACCGTTCTCTCCACACACTTCTTTGAAAAAATTATCGTTTCTATCCATACAGCTAATCTGAGCTAGCTTTGAAAAAATGATTATCTAATGCGGAGGTTATCTGTTCAGCTTTGGCTCTCAAAACTGGACCATTAATTTGAATTTTTTTTTTATCCCGTTGCTTGTTTAAACAACTTAAGAACACAATTAGCGACGCTTGGGTTATCACGTCGTTTTTCGATAACTTCCACTTTTACTTCTCAATATCAAGTCTTTGTTCTTGAAATAAGTCAATAAAGTGTTGGATGAAATTTCAAACTCCTCTATGTGAATTCCACTTTCTTTCTATACGACCCCTTTTACCACTTCCTCAATCAAAGCTATCATTTGAGCTAACATTGAGGATTTATAAGGAATGTTTCCATTCGACGATGTTATAATAAGACTTTTAAAATTCACGAACTGAAAATGTACAACCACATAAAATCAACAGAAAGGAGTGAAAGCTCGTCCTTGACTGAAATGGATATAGTTACTGGATAAGTAAAATATAGTCAATGGACTAAGGCGAGGGAGGGGAGGTCAATGCGTGACATTAGACTATAGACTGCAGAATGAGACTTCAGCAATGGCCCTCTAGAAAGATCAAGGTCATCAAAGATGGCCTTGACAAAACTACCGAGAATCCTGTAAAGGGGATTTTATTTGATTCTTTACTAACATCACACTGAGAAACAGCATGAGAACTATTGACACGGATCTCGTAATTTTGCACCTCGGTCAAATGACGAGGATGACACTACCATGACCACTATGCTTTTGCGAAACCTGCAAAGGGAAGTGATACTGTAAGGAGTGTTTTTTCTTTTGGCCGTGAGATATGTATGTCACTATAGGATTCTATCAATGTATTAAATGATTGCTTTCATGTTATGAAATGTTTGTGTTTTTTAATTAAGTGAACTTATAAAAAGGTTTTCATTCATTTGACAAGATATTATAAAACATAATGAAATTAAATTATTGACTAAAAATTTGACTGGTCACACAGAAGGCAATGCAAAAGGCCTCTGTTAAATGAACAAGCTACATTCATGAAGGAATTAGAAGACCAATTGATTGTAACATAACGAAAGGAGGTCTTTCTATATGTTTGAAAAGGCACAAAGAGAGTCAATCACTGCATAAACAGTGTGGTAAAGGCAGAGAAAGGAATATAAGACATAACAGAAGATGCATGATCCAAGAATTAAGAAAATGTTCTTAAATGACAGAATAAGTAATCGTAGCAACACAAAATATAATGGCAAAATGCAATGTAAAGTTGAATGTACGATCTGTACGACGCAGATTGTATGATCTTGGTATTATTGCTAGATTTCTAAGAAAATAACCATTTTATTTCGCAACGAAGATTAAACTGGGTTAAAAAAAAGGTTGACAGAACAACAAAATAATACGAAAATGATATTGGAAGTGATAATATTAGGCTGTTCTTTGGCTGAAAGTTGCCTAACTAAATGTTAATAAATATAGGTAGAATATTTATGAATATCTTATTTTTTCGGTGTTTCAATTTTCTTCTTTATAAGTGCAGATACATTAAAAAATTCTTTATAAAATTTGATACATTACATTTTGTAACAAGAGCTAATCGGGAAGTTTCCAGTAACTAACATCTGGGATTGCTTTCTGACTTAAAGTTTTCAGCTCCTTTTCAACCAAATGAAATGTGATAGCGCAAATTAAGTAAACCTTAGAATTATAATGAATATATATAATCAAGTCGTATAAAAACGAACAGACGAAGTTTGTAGATATGTAGAAAGGTTATAGAAAAATAGATCGCGGTAGTTGAAAGATAGAAGAAGTTGAATGCTTTGAATAGTGCAAGGGAGTTTCTTGTAAGTCTGTGTGCTCTATAAGAACTAGAACTCGACGTTTTTTTGGTTGAAGTTTCTCTTTTGTAAATAAACTTGCATCATATTCCGGAAAGAGTAACCTGATATTTTATAGATGTTGTTAGTACTCGTGTGGAGGGACAGTGAACTGGTAGAGAGCATTCCTCTTAATAGAAAAATAATAAATAAAACTTTGAAAAGTAATTTACAACATTCTTGAAAAGATTTTGTGTGATTATTTCAATGACTTTACCTGTGCTTGGAATCGAGTTGAACTTCAGATTTGACATTAGGCCAATAATTAAGATGAAAAACGTGTCGGGTAATAGAGATTAGCCACACATTTTTGAATACATTATATTTCCATTGATATATAATTTTATGAAATTACTCTAAAAATGGTTTAATTTGTCAGTGAACCACAAAAATACTACTTTTTGTAAGGGTTTCTACAATTTGAATCATTAGAGCATATACATTTAAATTCTATCTATTTTTTCATTATTTCTTTTAAATTCTCCCTTTTTAAGATTAAATTTTACCTGCTACGTTTTTTGGGACATGAGGCGAAAATGTAACAAAGGAGAAATTTCTTGCTATATAATAAAAGGGGAAAGTAAAGCGACTTTCTTTTTCATTTTTAAAAATAACTCTTTCTATTTCGCTCAAAAACAATAAGTATAAATCGCAAAATTGGTGCATTTATATTGTTTTTAGGAAAAGCCATTTGCTGATGACTCTCAATATTTTTAATAAAATATCCAATTATCAAATTATTTTTGCATAGAACTAATGTTCCCGTTCTTCTCACAATTCTAATTAATTGTTATAATTCTTTCGCAGTCGAAGCGTGAAAAGCTTTTAAAACAGCTGACAACTGTTTTTAAGTAAAACGAACATCTTTCAATTGTTAATTGTTAAATATCACTTCAATTTATCCTCAAGTGTGTGTGTTCGTTAAAAGGAGGAATAGGAATTTAACGAAAATTAATTGCATTTTATCATGTGATAAGTAGTAAGAGGACATCTGTTAATTTATCTTTTCTGATTGCTGTTCAGAACGTTTTACACATAAGTTAATAGTTATTTTGTTAGAGCCAGAAGTATTCATTAATTGAGTTAATGTAAACGAATAACTATCATTTTAGGAATCGTTAGTATTTAGACTTGGGAGTACTTAAAAATCACTAAATGATTAAATTACTAAAGATAGTCCTTTTATGTTGGCTTCAATGCTTTTAAACTTTAGTAATTAGACTTAAGTGCTATTAGAACTTAAAATGTTCGCGCTTTTTATACAGTGTTCTTTTCGTTAGTCTCTTCTCGATATTTGAGACATTGAAACTGAATTCTATGTTCTTAAAGCTATTTAACAATAAGTGTAAAACTATGACACGAGACTTTTTTTCACAAATATTTTGTTAAAATTTTATTTAGAATTATTTTAATCTAATGAATTGAAACACGCACACATACATACACAGACAGTTCTCCTTTCAAATAAATTCCTGTAATATATATATATATATATATATATATATATATATATATATATATATACATTCATACATACATACATAAGTTAGTGATATATAAGCGAAATAAAACTAAAAGGAAATAGAGGATAACGACAAGTTGATAAATAATTGTAAAATGGATTGAATCATCGTAATTTACCGTTTGGACTGAAACGACTCCTAGTTTAAATACTGAGATTCGAATCTGTTGTTATAGAGAAGTGCTTGAATCAGAATGAGCGATTTGATACACGCTAAGGCTTTATTATTAGAAAATGAACTAGAATGACTGAGTCAATTGGGATTGTAAAGAGAATGACTTTATTTACTCTGCGACAGTTAATAAATTATTTATTCTTGTTTTTACGTATCTACAATTAGAGTTTTGAAGCTATTGTCTCTTTAATTAGATTTCAAAATGGCTGCAGAATTAAATAATGAAAAAAAGTTTTCAAATTTCACAAGTTTTCATTATAATATTTTTAAATTAGATGAAAAAAGAATAATTTTTAAAGAAAACCGCCACTACTTTTATTTAAAATAAAAGATTTGATTTTGATCTGCATGTGCATTATTAAAATAATTCCTCTCCTGATAAAAGAGTTTTAATATTATGTAAAGTTTCAATAAAATATAGATATTCAATTTATCTGACTCCAGCTACATATTTATATTACATTTTAACTTACATGAAAAAATTACATTTTTGTAAATTTGAAGAATATTTATGCATTATTATCAGCCACCCAAGAGACTATTGTTTTAGATGGGGTGTTTTGGCGTACAAGATCACTTTTCAATTTTTTTAAATCTTTTTCTTCAGTTTAAATTACATTTAGCTTAAACATATTCAATTTAGTAATTTATAATTTCCTTTAATTTTAATATGAGTAACGTTTACTATTGTCCATTTCGAGATATTTCATCTTTTTTTTTTAATTCTTATATTTAATTGAATAATTTAATAGTAACTATAAGAAATGCACCTTGGATGGCTAAACCTGTTCTTTGCTAAGCTTTGCATAGAACTTTTTTTATTTATTAGGAAATTATTTTAAGAAATATAGAATGATATATTCGTTTCTAAATGTAAGAAATTCTACTATCATAATATATTTTAGTTAACTTATAAAAATAATAAAATTCTTCTTCTTATTTTTTAATGAAATATTTTCAAAGATGATACAGATTTGTTAAATTGATCTGATTTAGAATGACTGCTAAGGAACTCTTCGTTGCTGAGTAATTCATTCGTGTATAATTTTTTACAAAACTATTGAAAATCTCGACAGCATTTGTAATTTCCATAATTGAGTAGTATTTTGGAAGCTTTGAATATTTAGATAAATTTATAAATTGACTGCATATCATAATGGTATATACTGCAGAATTCTTTTAATAAGAAAATAACTTCATGTTATTATGCAAAAGACTTAAAGCCACCAAATTTTTTGAAATATATTTTCTCCTCTTAATCTGCATGAAAGCTCTATGGATTATTTAAACATATTAAAAAGGTACATATATACAATAAATATAATCGGATAAAAGTAAGCTCCTCATAACTTTCTGAATTTCATGCTTAGTTGACCATAAAGATACTTCTTATTTCTTTTTATTAACTGAATATGATTGTGTAATCAATCAGATTTATATTTTAATATTGTTTTTATTAATATTTAGGAACAGGATTTCATTGCGGGATTCTATCGCAATTTTTCTTTCAGCTAACACTGGTGATTTTAATATGATTCTGTTTGTATTGAACATTTCTCCCAGTAAATGAGACGTTATTTGCTTAGATTAGATTAAAATTAATAACGTGAAGTAAATAGGTTTGATGAATTGCGTTTGTAAGCAGTGAAGAATTTAATACGAGATTGCTTAGTAGTAGAGAGAATAACTGGATGCTGTAAATGAAGGAATAGTGATCTGTTCAATAGAGTAAGAATTTATCGGATTACAACCTTCAGAGTTCTGCTTAGGGTTAGTGAATCGGTGCTCCATCTCTATGTCTATTAAGGACACAGACACGAGAGATTCTCTAAAGTTAAGAAGTTAATTATAATATTTGTCTTTAGATTGAAGTTTAACACGTATAAAAAATATAGGTAATTCCCTTTTATAGCAAACTAAGGATTGACTTTTGGATAATCATAGACCCGTATATAAGCATTTTTGTTTCATTCATTGCCTAACTTTATTCATTAGTGACTGTGTTTATTGGCGACTATCTACAGCAAGTAAGGGGCTATTATTTTAGGTAATTCATAAATTCTTCACCCTACTACTTTTCAGATTAAAGTGTAAAATGCAGATGACTAGTTTTTTTCATTTTACGGCAACAATAATTACATTTACGTTAAAATATATTCAATTTAATAACCTTTCGTTTGATTTACCTTTAAGGCCTAGAATGAATGTCATTCCCCACTTCAATATCTTATATTTGATTTAGTTTTAATATATAATTGAAAAATTATTTTATAGTTTACTTTAATTCTAATATATAATTGAATAATTTAATATTAATTTTACCGGTTGATTTAATCCTAAGATTTAATTGAGTTGTTTAATAATTATTTTAACGTTTGCGTTAATTCTAATATTTAATTGAATAATTTAAGAATAATTTATCGTTTGTTTTAATGTTTATATTTAAAATTGAGTAATTTAATAATTATTTTATCCTACCTATATTCAACCCACCTACCTCCTCTTAGATATACTTCTGTAACGATAATTGTTATGATGGTAATTAAATTAACGAGCAGAGCGCTAGTTAAATTAAGTCGCAAATTCACAAGCTTTGACAAAAAAATTTCAAATTTTGAGTTGATTTTTTATGCTATTATTGAATTCTACATTGTCATAACTTTGCCACATGTTTGTAATCTCTTCTTTTAATTTTCACGCCAAGTGTTACAAAAAATTCAAAAGGGCGATGCTTCTGTAATATTCAAAAACGAATATATTTTCTGCATTAATGGAAAACTTATTTTGAATCCTACCAAAAGAAAATTTTCGAAACTGGGCGATAGAAAACTTGACTGACAGACAATTCATTTTCTTGCTTGTTACTATAAATACCATTTTAATAATAATTCTACTTCACTATGAAAGAGCCGAGCTCAGTTTTTGAAATCTATGGAGAAAAGGTTTAACACAGATTTGAATACATGGTTGTTTTAAAAACTAGGAATGAAGAATTGAAAATGCTATTGCTACTTGACATTTATGTCAAACACAGAAAGCTGTAAATTTTGATAAGGGAAAAAATTGACAAAGTGGATGACAGAATAATTGAATTTAGAAAAATGGTGAATTATACTGAGGATGAGAAAATGGCTGATTTATTTTTTTCAAAACAATAAAAGAATGTCGTGGGTAGAATGACTTTTCTCTTCAGAATTGAATAATAATATAAACGAACAGAATAATAAAATTCATTCATCAATTACGGAATAATCTTCCATCACTGTCTTAGCCTGAAAATTAATTTGAAATCAAACATGAAAGTTATTTCAATTCTGATTAATTTTCATCTCTTATTATGTTTTGGATTAGCATTAAGTAAAAAAAATATTCTTTCATTGGTATTTATTAATGTATAATCGCAATTCAATTTTAAAATCTTATACTGTGACGTATGAAAATTTGTATTCTTCATTTTAATTTTAAACGTGTTATTCAATAAGTTTAACAAAACTATTTTTAAAACTGTTCATTGGGTTTGAAAAAAATTCGTCTCGGTTTCTTCCTCTTTATTTTTTTCTGAAATATTGAGCAATTACGTTTCATTCGGCAATAAAAGACTTAATGAGATTTCAAAATACAATTTTAGATTTCATGTAATATTTATTAGAGTAAGAATTAAGATTATTAATGACATTTTAATATAAATTTCTAAAATTTTCATAAATTTTAGAAGGAAAATTTTTTGAGAAAGCAAGAGAGTTATTTAGCACTAAGTATATTAAATGATAAAATGTCTACTGTGTGTGCGTGTACGTGCGCTCAGAACTCTTTGAATTTACAATATACAAAATTTGTGTTTCCTTTTTTTATTCTCTAAAAAAAAAGAAATATTTTATATAAAAGAAATAAAATTTATTTAAATTTCGCAGTAATTATCATGCAACAAATATTTAGAGATTTAATGCGAACAAATGTTGATTTTTGTTTTATTCATAACATGAAAGAAATAAAGAAATACTTTAGATATATCAGAAGTTAAGTTTATTTTAAATGTGGAATATATAGAAATCAATGTATTAACAGAAAGAAGTTTTGAGAGATATTTCAATTATTTTAACTTTCAAAATGCAAAATGTTACTTTTTAAAACAGAATAAAAGAAAATATAACAAAATAAAAAGAAATAACACATTCATTTTTTACTAAAATTTAAAATATTCACAGGATTGCATGGGTAATTTTAGTGAAAGGTTTCACTAAAAAATATTGCAAGCGATTTTCATTAAAGCTTGGCTCTATCTATCGAATTTTAAAAAGCTTTTGCTTTTCTGTGAATAAAGAAAATTATGTGTAAAATCTAATTTTTGTGGACGTAATACGAACGTTTTTTCTGAAAGGGCAATGCTTCAAAAACAAATCTTTAATTATTCTTATTCATGTACTCTCCTTTATTACGTATTATAGACGATGTATATTTTTTCCGTATTTAATATTTGCAGACTATACTCTTGAACGTTCCATTTTTTTTTAAAAAAATACATATTGCATATAAATTGTATTTTTTAGAAATAGATGATAGCAAGTTTTATTTGTTAAACTGAAAAATATTACTTTTTAATTGTAGGAATATTATCCAATAACTTCTTTTTTTTAAAATTTAGATCCATAAAATCGGAAAATTAAAAAAGATGCTATTTCTTTTTTTTAGAAACAGTTTCATCTTTTTGTTATAAAACTTTCAATTTGTAGTTTTAAAAATTGATATTTTACAGCAAATTGTAAACTTTAAAATATTTTTTTTTTCATATTTTGAATAGTAATATTTTTTTTTTTTGAATTCTGATGAATGCGCTCTTTTAAAAGCTTTGGAACAGACATTTAATTCAAAAAGAAAAAAAATCTTCTCAGCTTAAAATTTGTTAGTAGTTCTTTTAAGAGAAAAAAAAAGACAGAGCAAATGTATTTTTTCAGTAATAAAGGCAAGCGTTTTGTCAAGTGTATTTATTCTAATGGAAATAAATAAAAAGAACTTAATGACTTAAAAAAAGGACTTATAACTTAGTGTAGCCAGTTGGTTAGTTTACAGGAACTGGCTTTATTTCGGATTAATTACGAAGAATCTAGAATTCGAATCGCCAAACTTTACAAGAAAAAATTTATTATTTTTATGTAAGCAAATTATGTTAGAACTCTCTGTTTGAGAAGTATAGCAAAAATAAATGTCTTAAATTAAAAGGATAAATAATTAGCTAAACAGATGTGAAAAAATAAATGTGAATTTTCATTTAAATTAAGAAATTAGAATTATAAACTAATTATATCTAAATTTAGACTTTCCACACCTCAATTTAATTTGTCATAAGCTACTTTTATAAGAGAGAATAAAATATCTTCTCTACTTACGGCATCAAAGCCATTTTTTTACAAAATCTTCTTTGGATTGTTTTTGAGAATAATTCAGCCTGTTTAAAACAAAAGATGCATTCATCTTCGTTTATTAATATATTTGTGTGAACTATTCTGGTGTCCAAAAATTAAGCATAATTCATAAAATAAAAAAAAAGTGAGATAAAATAGGTAAATTTGTTCTAAATAGCTTGTGATAAATCATCTTATATAGGTGAAACTTTGACTTTATTTTGCAAAAAAATATTATTCGATGCCTTCATGCGCAAAACACATATACATGTCGGAGTGCAGATAAGCCGGCTCGTTCGACATAAGCAGTTCTTTCAGATAGGTTATGGGCAATTCGTCTCCGAAGAAACGTTATGAACGATTAAACAGAACGAATGATAGCCCACAAACTGGTCACATTTGCGAAAGGAAAAATAATTGAAATTCTCGATTCCAGACGATCAAAAACCGAAGTATCTCCAATTCCGAATGTGCATTAGTGTATGGATTCGAGTAAGTAGCTAAGATTTCGAAGTGCTAGAAATGTTAATCGACGACCAGTACTAGGTCGACCACAATTCTTAACCGTTCATCAAGATCGATATTTAGCAATAACTGCTCGACGTCAGTGGGATAGTTGTGCTCGAGAACTGAGTTCAGCGCTTACTACCGCCACAAGAATATGAGTTTCCCAACGAATTGCTTATGGGTGACTCAATCATGTTGTTCTTTGGCCAAATGACCAGCAGTTTGTATTTACCTCACTCTACACATAAACGCACTCTTTTAAACTAGAGTTAGGAATCATTAATTCTGATGTTTCAGACTGTAAGCCAATTTGATGTTCAGTGACAATTCTCCCTTTGTTTGAACATTTATTCTTATCGGCTAACGATATGTCGAGAATTAGGAATTCGGTTTCACCTCAGAAACATCACGAAAAGATATTGTTTTCAGTCAAGAGGAGTTATTTTGTTTGCAAGCATCAAGCTGGACGACGAGCAAACTTTCACATCTTTGAGACGAGGTCTGTGACTGCTAAATTATACAGAGATGAAGCTTTTATGTTCGTTCGCCTGAATCGAGTGACTGTTAATTCTGATTTTATAGTTATTCATGGCAACACGCCTTGTCACCGTGCTTGCCAGATCGACGACTTCCTTGATACGGAAAATGTCCAAAACATCATGTGGCCTTCCTGTGTACACCTGATCTATCGAGTATGTGTGAGATATACTCGGGAGACAACTTGCAGTTCTTCAGCATCTACCAAGCTTTGAAAAGAGCTTTTTGTGATGTTTGGAACTTATTGAAGCTACAACTCATCCACAATGTCGTAACGAGTATGGAAAATAATTGTGCATTGCGCCTGGCCGTCAGAGGTAACCGCATTCCTTATCAAACTGCAGCAGCAACTTTTTATTCTTTTTCACTAAAGTGTCTCCTGTACCCAAATTTCTTTCAAACTTTTTTTTGGATAGTAAAAGTAATTATTATCGTTCTTACGCATTGTTTTCTTATTTTATAACCGTTTTACACACGCACGTCACGTTTTCCGCCATTCCAGCATTTCTTTATAAAATGAAAAGTGAAGCATAGTTACTTATTATGCTTAACTTTTGAATACCATACATTGGTATTCCAGATTCATTTTCCGAGGTTACATACCTCAGAAAATGAATCTGGAATCGATGCAAGAAGTACAACTTTATGACATAATGTAAATTTTAAATATTTGTAAATTTTATTTAAATTCAGGTGTAATTTTGAAAAATACATGTGAACTATTATGAATATCAAGAGACATACAAAAGTAAGACAAGTATTAGTCTAAAAGATAAGAAAGCATAGAAATAGGACGAATCACTTTTAACATAAAATATGATATATTGATTAAAAATTAACAATTAAATAAGGATTATGGAGTTTAAGATATGTATCAGAGACTAAATTTTAGGGACAGAAAATTATAAAGATCGATATATTGTTAAAACTTAAAAGAAAACAAATGGAGGAAATAATTTAAATAAATAAATTTAAGAAATCATTAAAAAATAAAAATAAATTAAAATTCTTCTTAAAAATAAAAATAAATTAAAATTCTTCTTAAAAATAAAAATAAATTAAAATTCTTTGTGGGTTTCACTTAAGTTTTAAAGGACAGTTTGTATACAGTTTAACAAATAAACATACAGTTTGTAAGAAAATATACAGAATACAATTAAGTTGTTCCTGTTTTGACGCGTTATTGATTATAGATTTTCTGTAAGAAAATTCTGAAACTTTTATGAATAAAATTATCTACAATACAACATAAATTAACTATAAAACAATTTTAATAATTTAAAAAACTGTAAGGTTTGAAAAATATAACACATTTAGCCATCAATTACTTTTGTAAGAAATAATTATTAAATTACTTAATTATATATTACAATTAAAGTGAATGATAAAATATTAAACTGAGTATATTTTAAGTTATATATAATTAAAATTACAGCAAATGATCGATTACTAAATTCAATATAATTTTAACTTCTGTATTATTGCTCCCATAAAATATTTGTCTTTTAAAATTGATGTTTTAACAGAATAATTACAGCATATTTCTATGTATATAACAGGTTAGATGAAATTAGTCATTTTAAATTCCATGCTTTCAAAATTAAACGACACAAAAAGATAAGAAATACATGAATACAAAGGGAAAATGTAGAAGTTTATTATTGTAAACAATAAATGGACCTCTTGTGTGCTTCATGAATATATTTCACGATGTTTTAGAAGTGTTTTAGAAGCTTTCACTGAGCTACCTCACAACTGTATATGTCGTAAGGGACAAGATGACTTGATGTTACACAGCTGGCCACCTAAATCATCTATGGCCCACTGCGATTTCTTACTTTAGGTTTTGTAAAAGATAAAGTGTATTCGTCAACATTGTCTACAAATTTATGTGAACTTACGCAACGGGTTTCTGCCGTTGTACGATCTATTACCACTGACACTTTACAACGTGTTTGGCAGGAATTTAGATATCGGATTGATATAATACGTGTTACTAAAGGAAGTTATATCGAACACTTGTAAAAAAATACTTCCATATTTTCCCTTTGCATTCATGCATCACTCATCCTTTTGTGTTGTTTATTTATGAAATAATGAAATTTGGAAATCGGATGATTCTTTTTGATTAATCCTGAATATCAAATAATCGAATTAAAGATATATTTGTAAGTAAAAGCAGAGAGAAAGAGAGAGTATAAAAATGAGATTCATAAAAGCATATTAAAAATATTTCTTAAGAAAAAACTGCATCCGTACTGGAGATTCCATGTCACTAGAGTTAAGTTAAGAAAAAACTAATGCAAAGAGCTTCAGGGCAAAAATTTTTAAATTTATTTTTTATTTTCTGTTTTTATTTTTGTTTAACTTTAGAAATAAAAATGTTCAAGGTAAGGTATTTTATCACACTTCTATCTTTTTCTCTTTTAGATTTGGGTAGATTTTTTTTCAACTTTTTTTCCTGATTCTATTCTGGTTCCGAAAGCCTTAAAGTTGGAATTTTCTGCGGATTTGTTTGATCTCAGAATCTCGAGATTTCACACAGAAAAGAATGAAAGTTGAATATAATATATTCTCTCGTATTTTTCGTTATTTGTTTTGGTTCATGCGAATTATATTTTTATGAAAGTGAAGAACTTTTCCTCTCTTGAAGTGTTTATTGAGTGTAAAAATTCGTGTCATACTTATTTTGAATATGTCCTGAACAGCTGCTGTTTAGTTCCTAAATTTTCAGTACGAAAAGCACATAAGAATAACTAAAGCATCAGATAGCTCTTGCATGATATATTACTGAAAAATATTTCTTACATTTTGGGTCACAAAATTTTTGTTTTAAAGCTGTTTCTTTTAAACAGCTTCTGTTGAGACATATAGATAATAAAAAAATAACACATAGATTTAATTCACATTATGTAGTTTTATTTTGAGGTAAATATCCAATTTAAATGGAAAATTTCTTATACAAAGTGCTCTATGTGAGTGTATTTATTACTTTAAACTAATTTTAATACTTTTGAATATATTCTCCAAAGGAAATTACTTATGATTTTAAGATTCTTCAGTAAGACATTTTACCTGTTTATAAAAAGATGATTACAAACACTTTAATTCCGAATTAATTAAGCGGCCGCGATAGCTAAGTTATTATGGTTTCCAGCTCGTTGGTGTCAATATTCAAGTAGAGTTTATGTTTGAGTGCTGATTCGATTTATCCCGGAAAGCTGTAGCGAGTTTTCTTTATTTTCGACCTTCTTTTTGGTTAGCAAATATTTACCTTTTTCTTCCACAAAGAATAAATTAAAACAATTTTAATTACATTTTAAAATTATTTTGAAGTTTAATTTGAAACTGAAGCGTCAGAAACTGCTTAAATATCTTTCAATGCAGCTGTGAATTTTTACATTCCATTACAACAGAATAATTAGTGATACATTCAAAACAGTCATTAATTAAAATGCTACACTTTAAATATGTTTTGTGTATAAAAAATCACACACACACAGATTTTTTTTCCACAATCCACAACAATTTTTTTTGTTTAATTTACTCCAAAAAACTATGATTATTATAGTATTATTTTTGCTTTAATATTTATAAATTACACAGGAATTTAAGAATAATTATCTGTGAAGGTAATGAAGTCATATTTCATAATTTTATTTTATAATGATTGTATACATGTTACATTAATATCAGAAAGGATAAAAATGAGTGATATATCGACAGGATTAATGCATTTTATGAATTCTGGATACGCATTAAGTATCGAAAAAGCTATCTATTAAGCAATTGACACGAATCAATAGACTCTGCATTGTGCCTCTGCTTGACATAAAAGTAAATTCTCTGTACACCCATAGCTAATCTCATGGAAAAAAATACTCTTTCAGGATAATCAATCTCACTCTCCTTTTCTCTATTTCGAGTTCCTGAGACAATAATAAATTTCCTTTCCAAGACTTATCTGAGAAACTTTCCCGCGGTCATGCACCACATCACTAATGATAATGTATCCAAATTATATGGGGCCGCGGTAGCCTAGTGGTCAAGGTCGCGGACTAGCGGCCGGCGGTTTTCGTTCAGTCGCGGGTTCGATCCTAAGCCGCTAAAGACCCGCCGCGTAGCCGGGGCTGATGCACGTTAAATCTGTTCGGGCCCAAAGACCTCCCGTTGGCGTGGTGTGGATGTTAGGAGAGGGGGGTGCCCCCTTAGGTGTCGTCCTCGTAACTTGAGCGTGGTTCAAAATTACGAGATCCGTCGCCAATAGCCCTCGAGTTACTTCTTGTGCGACGTTACTAAATACTAAAACTAAATCCAAATTATATATTGAAAGTGGGAATTAACAACCTATGAAGTCACCAACAGGAATGCTACATACATTGATGTTTATTACTTTAACTAACATATTTTTATTCATGCATTTATTTTAACAAATAGGATGATTTAATTTGATCAGCTAGATATTTGACTCTTCATCAAAATCTTTGGGCAAAATAATTAAATTCGCATAAAAATTATGATTCGTTGAATAATTTGAGAAAACAATTGTACAGGGTGATTCAGAAAAGATGGGGGAAACTTGACAGGCGATTATATAATAATCAGTTTTAACAGGTGATAGTACATCAATCAGGTTTATCAAGTGATAGTACATCAATCAGGTTTATCAAGTGATAGTATAAAAACATTGAAAGACAGGTGATATTACATCAATGCAAACAATTTTCATCTAAGAACATAGGATCCAAAATGAAACGCAAATGCGCTGGCGCGTTTCAAAACTGCCGCCCATCAAACATTAAAACAGCATTCCTGTTGTGATTTATCGGGAGAAAAAGATCACTGGAGAAGTTTCTCCGAAGCGACAGATCGAAGGTTAAAATCGTCCCCATCCTTCAAGGTCACCCGACCTTCTTCCCCTGTGAAGCAGGAAAAATATCATACCGATCAAACAAATATATTTCATTCTATACATAACAAAAACAATGAAATTAATGGCTTGAGATTCTTTCTTCGAGAAAGATTATTTCATATGTTATTTATCAAATAAAGGAATTTATAATGAAATTCTGCCAAGAGAAGTACCAAGAAAATTATGAACGAAACGTAAATCACAAATAAAAACTAGTCTTTTTTATGTGGAAGACAGAACGTAATTTTAACACGGTTATGTATCAAACACATAAGACTTGCATGTAAACACCCTTTAATGGGAGAAATTCCCTTCTACGTGTAACCATTGTATTAGTCTTCTGATAGGAAACACATTCAACTGAATGATAGGCTTTTAACTCTGTTCGCTTTAAACATTTTAAATCACATATGCCACATTGACTTAATGTTGGGAGAAATCTGCATCCAAATATCTTTAATTTCTTGCATGACATTGGTTTCATTCTCCACACACATAATTTTATTGAAGTTCCTTTTATCTTTTTTTTCTGAAGTAGCATTTTGTTAACCTCTGATAAAATAGCAACATCGTCACCTTGTATTTGGCGCAATATATCCTACGAGGATTCAGTGCCGAAAAATATTACCAACCAACCAACCTGAATAAACTGATTTACGAAACGAGTCCTTGATTAACTCCAGGAGTAGAAATTCATGCATACAAAGACACGTGAATAAATTATTTGAACCTAATTACATTGATCGTCGGGAGCTCTCGATACTTATAACGACGTAATCCTTTTAAGAAAATTAACTATTAAGTAATTCGTGCCGAAACATTCGTGATTTATGTTTTCCATGAAACATATCAGTACTGTCGTTGAACATTTAAAATTCAGAACATATATCTTAGAAATGCGGCATATTTGGACTAATAATGTTTTAGAGTCAGAAGAGGCAACGATGTAGAAAGATTTAACACTAATTTGAGTTTAAATGTTTATGAATGTAATTATGACTTTAAAAATTACTTTTTGACATTCAAAAGAAAGTCGCAATTTTACAAATTTTTAAATATATGAAATCCAAATAGCATTTCGTGACTAAATTCATATTACTGAGATATAAATAAAATTATTTCAAATAATAATAATGTTCGAATTTATCCTAGACTCCTAAATTTGTTTCTTAACAAATTTTTGTAAATTTATATGTTTCTCAGGATTTTTTTATAAGACATTTAATATTCAGAAGCACATCTATCTTAAATATACGTTGCTAGGCGTATGGCTTAAAAGTTAAGGTGGCAACTATGTGGAAAGATTTAGGACACTTATTCGAATTTAAATGTTTATGAATCTAATAAGGATCATAAAAATTGCATTTATCATTCAAAAGAAAGTATGGATTTTGAAATTTTTTAATTCTTTTAAATCAGAATAGTATTTAATGATTTATTTTATGTTACAGGGATATAAATAAAATGATTCGAGATAGTAATAACGTTCGTATATATCAGACTCCTAAATGTGTTAAGTCTTTAAGACAATTTTTCTTTTCATTTTTCTCAATAAATATTTATTTTTAAGTCTCTATAGACCAATACTACGATTATAAATAGAATAATTAAATTTCCCTAACTTCTCGACAATCACAGAGATTTTTTTTAATCATTTCTCTTTTTGAAATACTTTTTATCTAGAGTAACGAAAACATTATCAGCAAGTAAAACATTATCTTTCTTTATTCGGAGCGATGAACAAGACTTAGAATAGCATTCAATTGAAAAAAAAAAACTCGTTTGTAGAGGCTATGACTTTCTTCCAAAGGCTAAAAACAATCTTTAGAGTCATTTAAAGATTCATAAGATGTTGTAGCAACCTCTAAAGACTCTTATATTCGTTAAGTGTTCTTGTTCTATAAGTTTATATTTTCTACAAACATGTTTTTCTCATTTTCTCCAATTGATAGTTATCTATAAGTCGTTGTAGGTGAAGACACTGGGACTACGAAAGAAAATAAATCTTCTGTGACTATCAAGTTATTTCTGACGCTTTTATACTCGAGAGCTTTGAGTTTAAGAAACTTGTGAGCTACCTTCTCCTAGTTGTATCCACATGTAGAGGAGTCCTGTTAATTTTAGAATTGTTATAGAAATTCACGACTAAAACAATACTATTATTGGTCCGCATTCCCGTGTTCATATAATATAATGATAATAATAAATGATATAATATATTGTTGAAATTTATCTTATTGATAAATGGAAGAATACTCTTATAAGATTATCACTAATAAGGTTGCATATAATGAGTTCAAGTTAAACTTTAGTATGTTATTGGGAACGTAAATACAAAATGTCCATAAATTCTTAAATAATTTTAGTTCCAAGTTAAAAATTATAAGAAATGAAAAATTGGACTAATTTTTACTAATTGATGTCACATAATTTAAAGTTGCGCTAAAAATTGTCTGATTTGACCTTAAAAAGGTATGCTCTAGAATATGATATTAATACTGTCAAATTAGACATTGGATCGGCCGAGGTGATATCAATGCTTGGCCGTATGCTCTCATGGATGAACTTGTGCGGAACTAATTTGAATCTCACAGCTATTATTGTTCCTAACACTTCTTAAATGTTAGGTAATGCTCACTTGAATGATTGTGATTGACTATTAACGTTGCATTTAGAAGCAACACTAGGGCTATTTGTGACGGACCTCGTAATTTTGAACCTCGGTCGAGGATGGCACCTCCCTCTCCCAACTTCCCCGCCACGTCAACGGGAGGACTTGAGAACAATAAAAATTTAACGTGTATCAGCCCCGCTACCTAGCAGGTCTTTAGTGGCTTCAGGGCTCGAACCCACGACTCGACAAAAACTCCGACAACGAGTCAGCGACCATAACCACAAGGCTACCGCGGCCGCATTTGCTTGAAAATTAATACTGCTGAGATGCTATGCAATCCAAATAAAGCATGTGAGACACACAGAAATTTATTAATTCAAATATTCGTCTTTAAAAGTTAAACGTGTTTTTATGACATCTTTGCTGATTTCTTGTAATTAGCGTTTTTAATCTGTTGTAACAAATTATATTTGCTATTATCAAGATACATAGAAACGCAATATTAATGAACCAAAAATCTTTAATCATTTTATATAATTTTGGATAAATAATATCGAAACACATTAATTGTCAGGAGTAGTTAACTAATAATGTCTCCAAACAAATATTATAGTAAGGAATTTTATTTGCAGAGCACTGAATGTGATTTAAATAGACTTTTAGTGACAGTACCTGAGTCAAATATATGCTCTCAGTACATCGCCTCACAACTGCTCGAATAATTATAAGTTCCTATTAATCTTTCCGAATACTCTATCTCCTCCATTCTATTTATTATATTTCTTATATAGTATAGCTATTTACATAAGCCCCGTTTTTTTACAGAAGTTGAGATTCTCATATCAAACATCGTAACAATGTAGGCTTATAGGCTAATTAAAGGGAAATGCGCGGGACAACTCATCACTTTCTTAAAAAATTATTTTAGTATTTCTGTTTTATCTTCGATGCTTCAATGCAATTATTTAGTTAATGGCTTTGAGGAATATTGAAATGCAAGTAAATATTTGGGGAAAAGGGCTGTTATTAAATGTTTTTCTTTAAAAAAAGTATAATTAAGTTCTCTCATCTAGTTTTTTTAAAATTAAATAATGTTAAATGCTCTCAAAAAGCATTAAATTTTCAAGATAAATGATATAGTTGTTTTTCAAAATTCTTTCCAATTTCATCTTGTAACAACAATATTTTAAAAAAAAATTTACGATACGCTCAAACAGTTTCATTTACGATACGCTCAGACAGTTTCAAATTCTGTATAAAGATAGAAAGTTTTGTTTTCGCGTCACAAGTGACATATTTTTTACTAAGCTGATTAATAGAGAATTTTTACTAGAAACTAAGAATTAATGTTTATATTTTATTCCACAAATGGAAGCGTGTGAATAGGTGAACTGTATGTGTATAAACAATCAAAGAAGAATAAAATATGTCGTTGGTTTGTTGACAGTTTTTAGAAGTAAATTTTAGAAATAGTTTGTTTAGTAATGCAAGCGTATAATATTTGAATATTTTGTCACAAATTATCAACTTCAGCTTTCAAAAGCTTAGGAAGTGGGTTTCGAAATCAAAATAGAGGTGTGATGAACAAATAAGAAAATTTATTTTTTCGGAAAACTGCACAATTAGCTGGCTGCAGCAGCTTAGTGGTTATTGTCGCTGATTCACGACCGGCTTTGTGTTCAAGACCGGCGATGTCGAGTTGTGGTTTTGTGTCCTGATGCCGCTGAAGATGGTATAAGGTAAAGGGCTGATGCACTTTATATGTGACTGAAGTCTCAAATCCACCCTTTGACACGGTTTGAAAGTTTGGAGGGGGAGGTACCAGCTCAAGTATCTTCCTCCTCACTTAACCGAAATACAAAATTACTAGATCAAATTGACAATTGCCCTTTTACGAAAAGCTTTCATTTAAAATGTCCTGTTGTTGAAGCGAAACCTATTTGGCTGAAGTACTCGTGTGAAAATCCTAATTTGTATTTCATACTTAAATCCTGCATTCTGAAGGTTCGTAAAGTTACCCCACAAACTTCATAACTATTTTAATTCTTGGTTACATTTCTAAATTTTCACATTGTCTGCTTTTAATTGTAAACACACACACACACACACACACACACACACACACACACACACACACACACACACACACACACACACACACACACACACACACACACACACACACACATTATTTCTGCATTTTTTTCAATTTTGCTTTCTTTGTGCTTGTGTATACTACTTGAACCACAGCTGTCTTCCAGGAGTCTACCAGCCGGGGTGAGTCATTGTATCATCCTAGTATCATCGTATCAGCACCCGGTATTACCAGAGAATCGTGACGTCAATGGAATACAGATTGATACGCATTACAAAAAAAGGAAAGAAAGAAAATAAAAATGAAAAGTGAAAAATTAGAAGTATTAGAACTAAGACATCAATATTGAACGTCGTTAGAACTTTGAAGTCTCTGTAAACAAATTGCTTGATTATTTTTCTTTTGATCTTCAGGATTATGTTTTATTCTTTTCTTCTTTGTGCCAACATGTGCTATTTTTTGCTACCCTATCGCTGTAAAAAAACTTTTAAAACCACATAAAAAACTTTTATAATTACTTTTTGCTAATGAATGTTGAGTGCAGGGGTGATTGTCTCACTCAAGGGGCCGATTTGTTGCTCTAAATCCTTTGGTTGAGCTCGGTCCCTTTGGGCGTTCTGTCAATATCTCTCGAGTTGCTTCGAAGTGCGACATTAATAAACAATTCCAATCACATTACACTATTAACTGTTTTTGATATCTAAATAAGGTTGTAGGAAATTTATGGCATTGAATCCTCTAGGGATATAATATACCGAAATCAAGGAGAAGGATATTTAAATAAATGAATAAATCGTTACTGCAACAAATTTAAATTCAAAATTCTAAGACGTATTTTAAAGAATTATGCATAATTCAAGATATTTTTTCATACTTATGATATTTTTCAGATGATGTTTAATAGAAGATATGATTTTTTTTTCGTTCCTGATCAGAGTAAAAATAATTTTACAAGAGCTGTTTTAGCTGTGTTAAAAAACGCTAGTCGAGGAGATTTATCATATCCGGATAGGGAAAGTTTTTACAGGTTTTGCATCAATCTTTATAAAGGTTCTGGATATCTATCAAATAGCTTTCAAAAATAATGTGTCACCGAAAAGTCTCCATAGCAAATCTTTATAGCTTTTATATCTCACGAATGGATACATGATTATTTATTTCATGAACTTAGACGCTCTCTTAAAATGTTTTATGAGCAGGGAAGACGGTCTCAAAAATTGCTTTTACGACTTATCAAAAACTGATACTTCCTCATAATTCTTCCGCAAGTTGGCCAAAATGAAATACTGAATTATTAGGCTATAAATAAATTTCAGTGTCCGACCTCGTAAATTCTTAGCTGCTAATATTTTCGTGAACAAAGAAAACCATTTCGTATTTTATAATATACTAGAAAAATTCCAATTAACAGATAGTTAATTCAAATTTATTTACACTGTTAAAATACTGGATTTTAGTTTTGAAACGGCAAGTCTTTTAAAAATTATTGAGAGAGAGAAGCAGTGTTCACCTGGTTTCTTTTTCGTCATTTTTTGTGGGTCATATGATTTTTAGACTAATTACTTAAAATATTTTCGAGGGTCTTTCAAAAAGTTCAAGAGATGATGCGCGTGTCATTGAAAATGGTTTGTTTTTAATAAACATTATGCCTCACAAAACAACCGTATTAGTTACTCGTATTCGTGATCATGACGACTTCCTCTCCTCAAAAATCCTTTGTCATAACTTTTCTGGACGATGAGACTATCTTCGCCTTTTTTGGAAAAGATTCACTGGAAGCAACTTAACGTTTTGATTTTTGATTGATTTACGGTGGGTAATGATGAATCCAGGTTTCACCGATGCTGGCAATTCGATGCATCAAGAATCAAATTATGATTTGATGGCAAATGAGTATCAAATCGAAACTAATCTGTGAATTAATGTTAAATTTATTTCAGTTCCATTTAACAGATGGCAGCCTTCAATGGTAACAGCAATTTACTTTAATAAAGCCATCTGTCTTTAAATACAAGCACTTTTTGAACCACCTTCGCACTAAACTTAGGAACGATTTATGATTATAACCAATTGTTAATATACCCCTTCCCGAAATGTAAAATACATATACTGTTAAATCAAGTCTATTACTGTTTGGATTATTTAAAATAGATATAACTCTCTATTATAATATTCGATTAAAGACGCGATTAAATAAGCGCTTAACATTTGTAAATCGTTTTGCTTATTATAATATAGAGTAAAGTTGCTAAATATTTTCTTGGCTGATTATTTATTACGTCATCATGTCTCTTATTAATAACGAATCGAATTCTTTACAACATGAAATGTACATTTCTAGCATTGCGACATTCGGCTATTTGCGATTTTCTCTTCACTGACCTTGGAGACTTTAATTGAGATTAATTCATGAAATAACAATTTCTTCCCAACCAAAATGAGACGTGATTATGTTAATTAGATGCAGGTGGAAATGAAGTGAAGTAATTCAGGTATGACGATATATAAGCAAAGGGAAATTTAGAGGGTAGAGGAAGAGTGTGGTTAACTCTGAGAATATTTCTAGCAAGAGGCCGATAATATCAAGAGTATTTACTGGCTATAGCTGTCGCAAAGGATTTGACAGATAAAAGCAACCTCAATTGGATGGGTTTTGGTAAGAGAGTATTATTTCAATATTTTAATTGGTGGGTTAATTTTAAAGTCAAGAGAGAGCAATAACTCACTAAATATTATATTACAGTAATTGATAAATAAATAGTTGAGTTGGAACAGACTTGCATGTCTTTGCATAAGATACCGACTCTTTTAGAGTTAGTTATATTTAATTATACTATGGCACACAAGAGTTGAATTGAAGTAATACAACGATGCAGCTTCACTGGATAATAGCACCAATAAATACACAGCAAAAGTTATTAACCATCCAAAGGGATATTGTTTTAGTTGGATAACTTTTGGCGTACCAGATCATTTCTCAATTTTTATCGTTTGCTTCAATTTTAATTATATTTAGCTAAATATATTCAATTTAATAGTTTATCGTTTCTTTAATTTTAATTACATTTAGCTTTAAAATATTCATTTTAATAATTTATCGTTTCCTTTAATTTTAATATCGGAAGAGCTTATTATTGTCCATTTCTCGATATTTCATCGTTTACTTTAATTCTGATATTTAATTGAGTAATTTAATAACGATTAAAAAAATGCGCACATAATAATTATAAAAAAAGTTCGTTATCTTTTTCAAGAAAAATCATGGCCCCAAAATTCTGTAAGCCTTCTGGTTAAAATTTTGAAAGTAGCAGAAAGCCAAGGAGATTTCACGTGTGATTATTCTATATCTTCATAAAAATTATTTCCTATTTTTTTTTATTTAAGAATAAGCTGTATTTAGAAAAAAAGTAGTAGAAATGTGGAAAAAAAGATCAAATGCACTCAACATATAATTCAAAGAACTTTGAATAAACTTAATAAAACAGATTCGATTAGATCCTTTTACATTTCCAATAAAATTAAACATCAAACAGCTCCTACGTAAACCAAAGAATGTAGATTAACAAAAAAAAAAAATTAAAAATAATATTTTAAAGGAAAATTTAACTGCGAAATATTTGATAACTGTCAGTATTCAGAAAAATTAAATTTTGTGCTGTGAAAAATAACATAAAATAAACCAGGAAAATACATGGTCGGCTAATAATTATTCAAATGAAAGCTTTTCGAATACATGATCTTGTATTGCTAAAACAGAGTAGCAATTTATGGTAACTAAATGAAATCTTTTAGAATACTTATTGGAAGATTTAACTAATAATATTTTTTATTATTGATCCTTATAACTAATCACTTTAGGTACTCCACAACAAATGATAACCTAGCGTTACACTTGTAGAAAAATGAATAATCTATTGTAAGATAAATGGATTACTATGTTTTATTAGTTTTTCGCTTCGATTTAAAATTATTATCTGATGAATTATCCTTTTTATGAGAAAAAAGATTGCTATATTGCACAAATTTCATAATATTTCATTTCACAAATTTTATCTAATAGGCAATAATTGTCAGGCTTATACAATTTTTTGTGGTTGATACACAGTACTAATAGATTACAAAAATAGTTTTTACTCGGAATTTCAATATTTCAACTACACCTAATTGGCTATTGAATGACTAGATGAATGTAGAGGGCGTTGCTATAACCATTTAAACTAATGGAAAATCATTGAGCACGCTTAGTGCAAGATCCGCCATTAGCAAATATTCCATACACACAACTGAATGCATTTTCATACCATAAAAGTGTTTCTAATTCAATTGTGAAATTAACTGCTTATTTTACATTCGAAGTGTAGAATATGGAAATTGACGCAATATTTTGAATGTCTTTTTTGAAGTGGTTTTGAATAATGAACCTTTAAATAGAGCATCGTGAAAAAGATAACGCACATTATTAGAGTATGAGGTCCGAGCAATTCGGCTACAGGTGTCGGAATTGTGCTAAATATTTATTAAGGTTGGTGTGAATTTACATTTTTTAAACATGAAGATTAAAGTGCGTTCTGCCACAAATGAATGTTTTCTTCTATTCAACCTCATGGCAATATTTGGAATTGGCCTAAAACCTCTAGATGACAGAAAAAAACGAATTTTCTTGCCATTTGCAATATTTTTTATAGTTTTCCTACATCTTGAAATACTACTGAGTGTGGGAAGAGTGGTTTATATCATGATATCAATAAATAAGTTTCTAAAGAGCAGTGCATCTCATGTTGCTGTTTTAATTTTGAACATCGCTCTATGGCACATTCTCTTTAGAAGTCGGAACAAATTACGACAGCTACTCATGTTATTACCATCTGTCAGCCAGAAAAAAATGAGTCGAAAATTTTCATTTGTTATATATGTTTTGATATTGAACGCTATCGTCACACCAATAGTTTCGACGATTATAATACGAGTACATGGCTTAAAAGTTGAAGAATTCATTAAGTGTAATGAATATTACTTCGGAGAACAAATATCTTCTTGGATGCAAGAAAAAGGCTTGTCACAAGTAATATATTTTATGCACTGTTTTTTTATATTTTTGACAACAAATATCATGCAAGATTTGACAACAGGTCTTTGCTGCTTTATGCTTCATTCTTGTAATAAAGCTTTAGCAGAATGTAGGAATATGATATCCAAGAAAACAAAAAGCTCTGAAGAAATATTTCATTTTTATATGAATATTACAATCTGGATAGAAAGGGTCGAGAAATCTTTAAGTTTTCCCTTGTTTGTTTTGACTACGTTAGGATTTTTGCACACTTTCAGTGCTTTGACGTTTTACATGGGACATGAACAAATGGCTTTGTGGACCAAACCTCCACTTTCTTATGTTGTTATTCTATACTCTTTTACTCATTTCTTCGTATGGATTACATTACTTATAACTGCAGCTGAAGTGAACGAGCAAGATAAATGTTTCAGAAAAATTGCGACTTACGATTTTCTTCTGTGTCGAAGGTATCAAAAGCAGCCGTTGAATTACTTTTTACGAATGAAACCAACCATTGCCATTTCTGCGTGTGAAAGTTTCAGTTTTACAAGGCCTTTGATTATTACTGCTGTAGGAGCGCTCTTTACTTACACTTTATTGCTGATGTAAACCTCACACTCTTTTACCATATATTCAGAGTTACAGTCATTCATTTTTTTTCTTGTAGTTCTTACACTCGTGTATAGGAGATTGTTCTGGAAGTATCCCAAGAGAAATGTTTTTTCCCCTTTGTGTGGTATTGGCATGCTACAGTTCATGAGTTAATTAGCAAAATGTCCAATGTTGTATTATAAAATGCATATCTAATTACATTTTTACGTGGTGTTATCATTTGTTAAGTGTGTAATTCCTCCTGGTTATTACCTGTACTTGTCATTGTTATTCTTAATAAAAGGCAGTACAAATAGTTCAGTGTAAAAAGATAATTTAACTATGACAGATACCAAATTTTTACTCTCCTCGTTAAATATTTATAGATAAAAACAATTCACTTTTGTCTACGGTTATTGCCTTAACGCGTCAGAACCATTGTGTACTAAAAACAAAGTTTGCTTATTTATTTAATCACAAGGACCGAGATTGAGACTATCACTAGTATATATGTGAGAGAAAGAGTCAAAACTAACGCTTTTCTTATCCCAGTTAGGAACACTTGATCGGTTAGAACACCCCTTCAGCTACATACGGTTAGCTCTGAGATCTTACATGCATCACTCCAATTACTAATGTGTCCAAAAATAAATAAGACTTTCGTTTCGGTTTTTGCGTATCAACATTCAATTTTTAAGAAAGTATTTTAAAATAACATGTTTGTAAATTATGTATACATTTATACATTTTCCAAAATAAGTTTCTTTGACAGTTTTTAAATCAACTTTATCCTTACAAACAATACGTACATAACTATGCTTAGTATGGAAATCCTGAAAAAAAGTTTTCAATACGCAATTTTGTTCAACAAAGTTTTTACATATTTAGCTTTCTTGGAGCAAAATTTATATATAAGTTTGCTATGTATAGGCTCAAACTGTACTTATATTTTCACTACTTATATATATATATATATATATATATATATATATATATATCACTCGTACTTATATATATTACTCGTACTTATATATATCACTCGTACTTTAATATATCACTCGTACTTTTATATATTACTGGTTCGAAAAAAAGAGGCTGATTTAATATTTCTGAATCCTACTCGTGACAAGGACGACGTTTGATCTGGCATCTCTCTTCCCAAACATTCACATCACCTCAGAATAAGACAATTTAAAATATATAAAGCAACTCATTTTATAATAAATTACATATTTTGCCAGAATAAGTATTAAAAAAAAAACACAATTCGATTTCAAATTATCGCACAGCTCCAGAATCTTTCCTACAGCCAATAAACAAACCAAAAAAAAAAAAAAAAAAAACCCAAAAAAGAAAAACAACAACAAAAAGAAAACCAGTAAGCCTAATGCTTCAAATTAGAAAGATTCAAAAAGCCAAGTAAATTTCCTATGGGATTATTCTGTATCTTTAAGAAAATCTATTTCCGATATTTTCCATTTAATGAGTAGCTGCATTTAGAAAAAAAAAGTAGTAAATGTAGAAAAAAGACTAAATACAACATGTAATAAAAAGTAATTTGGATTAATTTGATAAAAAAAAATTAGATTACATAGATTTTCAATGCATATAAATTAGACACAAATTTCTACAAAAATTATTTCCTACGTAAACTTACAAATGTAACAATTAATAAAAAAATTTATTTTAGCAGAAAATTTAAGCGAAATATTCAAGCAAATCAGTGCAGGTTCTAAACTATTAAATTTTCTGTGTTAAAAAATATCAAAAGATAAGCCAGCCAAAAGGCACAGCCTGTTAATAATTATTCAAATGATAGCCTTTATAACAAAATATATTGTATTACTGAAAACTAGGATAATGTTGAATTAAATGAGATTCTTTTAGAAAACGTATTTCAGAATTTAATTTGAAGAGTATTATTTTTATCATAGAACCTTAAAGCTAATTATTGTAAATAGTCCACAATTAATGCGAAAAAAGCATTACTTTCGCAGATAAATCAATAACCTAATACAAAAGAAATATGGTATTATGCTTTACCAGTTACTTGCTTCACCACAAATACATTATCTGATCAATAAACCTTTTCATTAGAAGCAGATTACTATGTTCAAAAAATTTCATACTCTTTTATTTCAAGAATTTTACCTAATAAGTTATAATTGATGGATTTTATACAATGATCAGTGATTGATATAGAGTACTAGTAGAATACAAAAAGAGTGTTCAATGGGAAATTCAATTATATCAAATTAGCATTTGAATGCTAAGATGAACGTAGATGGCGTTGCTGAAATCATTAAAACCAATGGAAAATCGTAGAGTATTCTCAGTGCAATGTTTCATCATTAGCAAAAATTTTAAACGCACATCTACATATATTTTCTTACCCCCTAAAAAGGGTTTCTGTTTGCATCTTATTATTATTTTACTTTCTGTAAATTCTACCGTGTGTAGAAAATGAAAATTGACTCAATGGTTTGAATGTCTTTTTTAGAGTGGTCTTTAATAATGAATTCTAAAACAGAACATCACGATAAGAATATTTTTATTAAGCTTGGTGTCAGCTATCATTCTGAAAAACGAAACTTAAAGCATGTTCTACTAAAGATGAATGTTTTCTTCTCTTCAACCTAATGGAAATGTTTGGAATAAGTATAAGATGCCTAGATGAAAGAAAAAAACAAAATTGCATATTATTTCCAATACTTTTCGTTGTCTGCATACACCTTGAGGTGTTACTGAATGTAGGAAGATTGATTTATGTTATGATATTTAAGAATGTGTTCTTAAAGAGCAGTATATCTTATATTGCGGTTTTGATTATGAACATCGCTCTATGGCACATTCTCTTCAGAAGTCGGAACAAATTACGACAGCTACTCATGTTATTACCATCTGTCAGCCAGAAAAAAATGAGTCGAAAATTTTCATTTGTTATATATGTTTTGATATTGAATGTTATCGTCACACCTATAGTGTGCACTATTATAGTACATGGCTTAAAAACTGAAGAAATTATTAAGTGTAATGAACATTACTTCGGTAAACAAGTAACTATTAGAATTCACGAAATGGGTTTGTCTCAAGTAATATATTTCTCCCAATGTTTCTTTTTATTTTTGGCTTCAAATGTCATGTACGATTTAACTACATGTCTTTGCTGCTTTATGCTTCATGCTTGTTACAAAACTTTAGCAGAATGCAGGAAAATCTTATGTCGGAAAAGAAAAAGTTCTGAAGAATTTGTAGGATTTATATGGATATTACAATTTGGATAGAAATGGTCGAGAAATCTTTAAGCATCCCCTTATTTTTCTTGACTTCTTTAGGATTTTTACACGCTTTCAGCTCTTTGTCTGTTTATACGGGACATGAACAAATAGAATTGTGGACCAAACCTCCATTTTCTTACGTTGTTATTTTGCACACGTTTACTCATTTTCTCAACTGAATAATTTTACTCATTACTGCAGCTGAAGTAAATGAACAAGATAAATCTCTGAGGAAACTTGCTAATTATGACTATCTTCAGTGTCGAAGGTATGATCAAAAGCAGCCGTTTGATCATATTTTACGAGTGAAACCAACCATAGCCATTTCTGCGTGTGAAAGTTTCAGTTTTACAAGGCCTTTGATTATTACTGCTATAGGAGCGCTCTTTACTTACAGTTTATTGCTGATGTGAATCGAACAGTTTTTTTTATTTTGTATTTACAGTCACCATCATTCATTTATTTTTGTAATTCTTAGACTAATATCATGGAGATTTCTTTGGAAATATCCTAAGAGAAAAGGCTTTTTTTTCTTTTCGTAGTATTGGCGTACAGCATGCAGAGAGCTAATTAGTAAAAACAGATGTCGAATATTATTTTGACACAATCAGCATGTAATTATATTTTTACGTGATTTATTATTAATTCTTATAAATTTGTAGCTCCTTTGGGTAATTACCACTTGGCTATTATTAGTCTTAATTAAAATGAGTCACAAATTGTCCAGAGAAGAGAGAAATCTTGTCTTGATACAAATAAATTTATTATTTACCTCCTTGGATATTTAAAGATCATTATTAGTTTCCCCCTTTCTGTGACGACTGCCGAAAGGTGTTTAAACCAATGTCTAATAAAAATTAAGTTAAGTTATTTTTGTCTAATTAAACCTTCTGGTTTGCGTCCATCACTATTATATTTATGAAAGTTCGAACCGTGAACGCCTTTTCTATCTTTTCTAGGAACATTTAGAATGTTCTGAACACTTCCTGCACGTATTGTTGGTTCCAATGTCTCACTTGCATGCCATTAATTACAATTTCTCTCATAAACAGTACAACTTCCAATTTCTCGTACTCATTCCTTCGCTGATTATAAAAATAATTCGTTCAATCCATTAATGTTACTTCAATTTATTCTATATAAATTACGTTTCACCATTTGCATGTGGGATCATGTTAAACAATGGAAACAGAAAAATCCCCGTGATTATTTAAAAGGAAAAACGCGATAGAGCCATGTTGCATGTTAAGAAGTAAGTTCTAAATATGTAACTTAAAGAATGGGAGATACTATTAAAAGTAATCGCATTTTAACCTAGGACAAGTTACTTTTCAATCTGAGAAGAATGTGAGAAATTTAGGAAAACATATGAAGATAACTTGCATAAAGCAGTTATATATTTCGTAACATTCAAATTTGAAGACACTTTTGAAATAAGTCCTTCTTCAAATTTTAGTTCAATTTGAATTCTTCTTTCGTATCTTGAATAGAATCACTTGCCAAGTATTTTTATATTTAATTCAAGCAGGCTCACGGGTTTCGAAATGTATTGCAACAGCAACTTGATTTGAAATCTTCAATAAAAGACTTTTTTCTTCTTTTAAATTTAAGATCGTTTTCCATTTACAGAGGAAGTATAATATCATTGGCATGTAGGTAATGGCTTTTACATGCCATCATAGTTCATCATCTTATGATGCCTTTACTGATGTTTGAAAACTGTATTTTAGCAAATCAGCTGCAATATATCTCGATTCTTCCAAAACAAAACTTAAATATTAATTACATATTTATGTTTGTGTCTAAGCATTCTCAATTTATATTTGTAAGTTTTTTTTTCCTGAGTTGATCTGCGATAGCACAAGTACATTTATTACGGTGATGTGTAAAAATACACATAATCATTTATTATTCTTTTAATTTTATTGTCCATCGAAACTGACAGGAATTTATGAAAAATATGTTTAAAATAATGATTAAATCCCTAATCACGAGTACTAACAACTAGCATAATCTATCAAAGCAAACGCTTCCCGGAATATGATGAGAGTACCTTTTTCTATTGCTCTTTCAACGTTGAGTCCTAATCTCACCAAATCTACACCAGAAGACATCCCCTAACACCCTTCTTGTTACCATAACCCGTATTATATTGCAATCCAACTATCTGATGCTGTTATACTACTTAATTATCACTATTCACCCCACTTCTAAAGTTTTACTTCATTTGCATCATCAAGTTTGTTTCATTTTATTTGAAGGAATCTGGGAACCTAACTATAAAATTAGAAGGAAATCCCAAATGTTAGTCGAAGGAAAAATTCACGAATAGTCTATGTTACAAGGAGTTTTATATAAAATAAATTTGGAAATTGTACTCACTTTTTAATAATTTTTTAGGAAAAATCAATTCATTATAAATTCAATAAAGTCTTGGAAATGATTTTTATAGTTCAATGATTTACTAATTTCTTAATAAATTATAAAATAGGTTGTATTGTTACAAAATTCTAATAAGTAAAAACCATTTGTTGGTGTTTTTATATCAAGCTAGGCTTAATTAAAAATCGAATATTTTAATACTAATGCTAATAAAAGGTTTATAGAGGTCATTGTAACATGGTGTTTAAAGATTCTTCCGAATCAAATCACTCACATTATTTTTAAAATACTTAATGGTTTACCTGTCAAAATTGATTCGGGTTTTATGTTATCATATCAAGGTTATTAGGCTCCTTTATTATTTTTTAAAGTTCAATTATTTTTTAAAGAATGCATTCAAATATTTAATTTTTACAAGTAAAAGGATTATGATTTTACTACCCTATTTTTTTGCTGTGATAATTTTTTAATATAATTAATGCTATTAAAAAAAAGATTTGAAGGGAATCATATGAATTATTTTCCAAAAAAAATGCTAGAAATGTATTTCTGAATTTAAAATTATTATTGTCTAAAAATAATAATTGTTAATGAATTGAAACAAATATGAACTCAAATACAGAAATATACAATGCGTCTATTTATACAGACAATAACGCATTAAATGATATTTTTGGCGATTTATTTTCTTGCATTCACTCACATAAAATAAAATCTTTTTTTTTCAACGGCAATGTATATGAATATCATATTTATTTCTAACAATTAATTGTTAAAATATACTTTACATTATAATA
The DNA here is from genome assembly GCA_019974015.1 of Nephila pilipes. Classification (NCBI taxonomy): domain Eukaryota; kingdom Metazoa; phylum Arthropoda; class Arachnida; order Araneae; family Nephilidae; genus Nephila; species Nephila pilipes. The sequence continues at coordinate 141,075 of BMAW01078509.1, read as the reverse complement.
CTGTGAAAAGATTATTACTAAAAGGCAGTTTAATATGTCCCAATAGAATTATGACTGTTGAAAATTTTATTTGAGATGTTTGTTATTTGTTTTTTACACTGAAAATAAACTTAAATTTTTAAAATTATTTTTTGATATTCTGTGCTGTTTTTATTTTCCTTCTTTTTTTTTTTTTTAACTTCCTTTTAGAAATGGATAAAATATGGTGTATTAAAAATTTAGAAAATTTACAATATATTTAAAATAATATTGAACTATTCACATGTTACATCAATTATTCATACTTAAATTCTTAAACACACATTTTTCATTCTTAAATATTAAATTAAAAGTCTTTCTGCAAAAATTGCATAGTGAAATTTGTTTAAAAATGATGTATATGTATAAAAATGTTAATATATACACGAGATAAGATATAAAATAAAATGTAGTGATTTTTATTTTAATAAAATATTTATTACACAAAGGGTTCTGATTCGAAAGGAGGGAATATGATTCTGTATTATTCAGTTTCTGTTAGTACATTGACTTCCAACCTCTCATACCATAAAGATTTCTCTCCAAATACTCCAGACCGACGAATCTAATTTCAGGTTCAAAGGTATCTGAAAGGTCATTGGTTAGTGTTACTAGAACTTGGTCAAAATAATTCATTAGCCAGGGAGTGGGAGTTGGGTAATCGATCCACATAAGACATCGGACGAAACTAGGTGAAAACATATTGTTATTTATAGTTCCAAAAGGCTGATGAACTACCACTAAGTGTACCTTGGCGAAAACAAATGGCTCTCAGACAGTACTAAATCTGTCTTATTATGTTCTTAATGGCATTTGTCCAATGTCTGTCCGTTTTGCTTGTATTTCTATGTAATATAAATTTGTTTTCATTAAGAGTATTAATAGCATTTTCTTATCATAGATTTTCTTGATTTTTATTGAAAAACTATCAACTTCCGAAAGAAATCAGTAAGAACATCTCATGAATAAATACATCCCATGTTAAATTAGACATTTATTTCCTGATTCTTTTTGAATATTAATTAATTCATATTTGAAGCAAATTTAATATATAATTCATTGAATACTTTAGTTTTGGAAAAATAATTTCAATTATATATCGATTCGGTGACGCTTTGTAACAAGCGTTACAGAACTTTACCGAAAATTTATGTATTCATTTTTTTAACTATTCAACACATTAAGCTAAATTATTATTTATCTGAGCGCATTTAGAAAGAAATATTATTTGAAATAAATTATAAAATAGAAATAATTTTTGATGTGTATTCTTAGGAAATGGTCTTTTTCGACGAAATCTTTCATCAGATATAAAAACTGATTGCGACCAAAATAAGAACAATTGCATATTTTGCTAAAATTAAAAGGTATGCCTCCCCCTTCCCTTTCACCAAATTTTTCAGTGCTTGAATTCAGTAAGAAACAAAACACTTTCGTCTTAACAAATATAAAACTTATCGTTGAATTATCAATAAGGAAGTGAATTAAAAATTCTATATGCAATGATTAAGTGCTTTAACTTAAAATGGCTCAAAATTTACATGTAACAATTTGGATAAAGTACCCACGTTAAGAATTTAATTACTTAAATGCTTACGAATTTTAGAATTACTAAATAATTGTTATATTATTAAAACTGGTATTAGTTGAACCTTGTCAGAGCTTTAATTAATTGCTTATAAGTATTAAAATTTTTCATCTACTAATAAACTCTGAATTTTTTAACTGTGCAGCATTTTAGAATTAACATTTTAAACTTTATCATTTTAAAATTATTAAAAGTTTGTTATTCCTTGAACATTATCAGAACTTTAATTAACTGCGTATAAGCATAGCAGATTAATAACATTTGAACACGGATAAATACTAAACAATTGCATCGCTGGCCATTAAAATTGTAACTTCATGAAGGAAAGAAAATACAAAAAATGTATTTATTGTACATAAACAGTATAGTATGAAGACAAATTGATTATATATAAATTTAAAAGCAGTTTTGGGGATTACAGGGGAGTAAGATTAGTAGAAACTGCTGCCACTTCTGTCAGCTAAAGCGGCTTTTATATGATTATGCATCGAGTCGAACTGGACTGGATGGCAAACGGACAACTCATTCTATGCTGCTTCAAGTCTATGCCCCACTTCATCAACCGTATTAGCTGGAGAGGGGTTTCGAGCCAGGTTCTCAATAACCCATGAGTAGAAGTTTTCATTGAAGACAGATCTGAAGACTGTGCTGGCCAGAGCAACAATAGAATACTCTGTGTATCGACAAAGGTCAGAATACGACGTGCAACATGTGGACTTGCATTATCTTGTTGGAAGAGGGAGTTTGGCAGGCCTCGAAGATAGGGCACAACTACTGGTCGTAAGATGTCAGAATTGTACCGACCTGCGTTCAAATTACCGTTGATCCGAATTACAGATGTGCGTGTAGTGTAACCAATCGCTGCTCAAACCATCACACAAGGTGCAGGGCCCCTATACCGATATCGAATGCAAGAAGGCGATGAGTGGTCTCCTCGGATCCTCCAGATACGTAAACAGTCATCAGTATGTTGCACGTAGAACCGGAACTCGTCTGAAAATACGACATTGTGCCACTACTGTATCCAGCTATGTCGTTCGGAGTCTCAGAGTCGCTAAGCTGTTTCTATGTTGCATTGTCAAGGGAAGCCGAAGTAAAGGTCAAAGGGCTGATAGTCAACGCTACTGCAAATATCGTCTCACCGTACGAGCGGATACTGGGCGTTCTGTAAACATGTCTAACTCCTGACTAATGGTCCAGGATGTGGTTGTATAGTTTTGCAGGGCTGGCAAAACAATATATCTGTCCTCTCGGGCGTTAGTCATGAGAGGGTGTGGAAATTCTGTATGCCGTTCAGTATGACTCCCAGCAACCCATTCATTCCCTATTTGCATGACAGTGGTTGGATTTCGACCAATGCGACGGGCAATATCAAGGATTGATAATTCCCACTCTCAATATGCAACGATCCTGCCTCCATCAGATACCGACTCTTGCTGGTAACCATTTTTTCTTCTTTTTCGAGGCATAACACGATATTCTGAGAAAACTTCAACCTTACAAAGCGCTTCCCGAATAAGAAAACCACTACACAACTTTTTTTTAATTAGTGCTTCAGATGTCGTTTCTCCCTCTTGCGTCGTTTAAATGTGTTGAAATTCTAACTATTTGTATATCCTAACATCTTCTTCCTTTCGTGCAATTTTGACATTCGTCCGATAATTTCTTCCTGGTGTTGCTATTTTAATGGCCCGCCGTGTAAATTTAAATTACGATTGGAAGCCTGTAAGTATTCAGTAACATAAACAAACTTTATTATGTTAGTTCAGTTAGAAATTAGACCGATGAATATTTTTTTCTTATAATTTATCAATTCAAACATCTAAAAAAGGTGAACATTTACTAAGGTATACATTTCAAAAGAATAAAAATGCATCACTTTAAAAAGATATTTCTAAAACATGTAAATAATTCTTGTTGTACTGGGCAACAATTTATAACATATCTATTTTAAATAATTTTATAATATTAAAAAGTTTTAATAAGTATTAAAACCTTAATGTATGTAAAAATAGTCTAAGCCAGAAATAAAAATTATTTTTCAGGGCTATCCTCTCGTTAACAAATAGTTCCAAATATATATATTCTCAGCTTAATGTAACAAACGCATTTTTTCCTTCAATGAATAATGATGTAAACTTAGAAGAATGTATTAATAAGTCTCTGTATTTTGGAGGTAAAAGGCACTATATCAACTTTTTAAATTTTACAAGAGAGCTGCTTAAAACTTTTGTGTGTGTTTCTTCAATTACAGTTTACTTGTTAATGAATAATTTTAAATAAACCCTTCTATATTTTATTCTTTGGGCCATTGACTTTTAAATAATATATCCCTTTCTTATTACTTTTTAAATCTTTACTGATTACTATTTATAAAAAATAGACATAATGCCCTACACCCCCCAGCATACGGAGTTAAGAATATCAATATAAATTTAAAAATTTGCATGAATATTTGTATACATAGGGTGCATTATTAATAAAATAAATTTCACATATATGAAAGAAAAATATGTTAATAAATGTATATGAAGCAAACTTTTCTCTAAGAAGAAATTTTGAATTTGAAAGGACATAAAAGGTATAGATTTGTAATCAGAAAATTAGAAAAAAGCTGCAAAACATTTTTCCAGAGAAAGAGAGTTGTACACATTTATATTATAATATAATTCTCTTAGAAATATATAAATTGAAAAGCTCCGTTTAAATATTCATTTAAAATTAATTTGTTCAGAAATTTGAAGTTACGAATAAGAAATACTAATGAAAAATTAATTTTTTAATATAAAAAATGTAAAATATTTGTCTTAATATAATTATAACACTATCATAAAATATTTGAATTGGCAAAGACAGATATTGTACAAAATTAATGAAGAGTATTGTATTAAATAGCCAAGAGAATCATTTCTTTTTTCAACATTATTTATACAACAAATTTAAATTCAAAAAGCAATACGTCCATTAACAATCTTTTTCTCATAATTTTCTATTATATCCTCGGTATATCATTTGGAATTAATTTTAATAAGCAACAATTAGGAATTCAATTCTATATTTTATTTATTTAAGTAAATTATATTGAATAAAAAGTCAATGCATCATTATTGAAATTTTTAATACTTGAAGCAAAATCTTTCTGTTTAATAATTGAAATATAAATGTAAAATATTCGAAAAAACAGAAATGGACATGCGATTTAAATAAGCCAACTTTAATGAAAACAACTTTTGTTTTTACGAAATGAGCTTTATTGATGCCATCTTTAAGAACAGAATTAATAATAGCAGATAAACACAAATGCAACAGTATAAGTAATTAAGAGTTAGATAAATTGAAGTAGATGATAGAGTGTTAAATTAAATGAGACAATAATAAAAAGTTTAAGTAAATGACTCAAATTCAAAGTTTCTAAACATTTTCAAAGACATTGAAGACCAAACCACTTTCATTAACTATTTTTTCCCAAAAAAACTTATACGCTTAGCCCGTATCAGAAACTCCCATGAATTAAGAAAAGTTATTTCAGGAAGACGTAATAAATAATTCATATAATCTCTTCAATCATTCGTGAAATGCGTGTTTCAAAGAATTAGGAAAACTACTTTTGATGCTCAAATTGATTAATGGCAGAAATATGCATAAAAGACGTAAGAAACAGACAAAGCAAAAATTTCTTTTACATTCTTAAAAGAATGAATTAAAGTTAATTAAAGGAACAAAGTTTAGGTAAATGAAACGGAATAATTTCAAAAATGAATGACTGTCATTCGTTCTTGCTATTAATTTTACTGGTTCACACCAATTTCGTAAGCTATTTTTTCAATTTTAAAATAAGAATGAAATCTAAAGATTTATACCGGACATTTCGGTATAAATCTAGCTAAAAGATTTATACAGAAATGTCCGGTATAAATCTTTTACCATTAGGATATCAGATACTATTTAAATGTATAGAAAAAATATTCTTTATTAAAAGTCTAAGTTATTTCCATACTTTTTGTTACAGTAATTGCCTCAAAAAATTCATTAATTAAATTGTTTTTAATCTTGGAGAAATTGAATACAAATATCCTGTGTTAAATATTCTCTTGATTATAGTTATGGGAACACACACACACACACACACACACACACACACACACACACACACACACACACCTCCTCTATTCCTGCAATGTTCCATGCGAATCTTCCATTGTTCATGCAGGAAGTCTGCTTCTGTAAGCTACTTGTGTGTGTGTGTGTGTGTGTGTGTGTGTGTGTGTGTGTGTGTTTACTCAAGAGTCGTTCGCGGATTGCAGTACAATTTTATCTACTCAAGAGTCGTTCTCGCGGAGTTAGTCCAATGTATCTACCAAGAGACGTTCTCGTGGGTGCTAGATCATATAGCCAAGAGTCGTTCCGCGAATGCTACTCAGTGTTATGCAACCTGAGTCGTTCTGGATGCTACCAATGATCCATTCGTCAGTCGTTCTCGCAGATGCTACTCAAGTAGCACCAAGAGTCGTTAATCCCGAAGGCAGCCAGATAAAGTGCTTGCAGATGCCACCTAGCACTTCGAGAGAGATGACGTAGAAAGAGATGTGACGCAGGAGGATTTGAGAGAAGGAGCGAGGACGCTGAACAAGATTTGGTTCAGAAAACTGCGCTGACGTTAAATCTATCATTACGCGAGTTTAATCAATTTGTTTTGTGTTTTAATGTTCTATATCCTACGTCAGCAAATAAACTGTGTGTGTATTAAGTGGTTAATTTGAATCTCTTATTATTACATTCATTACATATATATATATATACATATATATATGCTATATATATATATATATATATATATATATATATATATATATGCTACTGAAAGTAATGAAATGTTTCGACTTGCAGTTTCATGTTGCAATATAATGCAAAAGCAGAAATATTTGGGAATCAAATTTGTGTATATTTGTCAGAAGGCACACACACACTTGTGTGTGTGTGGGGGGTGTAAACAAGACACAAACAGCACATTTCCCAAACTCAAAAAACATTCTAAGAGTACATATATAGTTTTGTTCATTCATTATTCTTTGATACATGTGAATGTTATTTTTTTTTTAATTACACATTATTTTCTACTTTTTTACAATGATTTTCACAAAAAGATGAACAAGTTCATATAAAAAAAATTTCAACGTGTGTAGTATTTTTTAATACACATTAAATAGTTCAATAATATGTACTGAATTATATCGTCAACCAAACTGAGATATTGTTCACAATTTGAAAGTTCTAGCTTATCGGATGTAGTTGAATGAAATGATGAAAATGTTACACAGTGAAAATTAATAAAAAGTAATAATAATTAATATAATTTCGAAAACCGATTGCACAGTGTAACAAATATATTGTCCCAGTTACACCCTCGGACGAGCCAGAATATTAAGATATACGCCCGACCTCAGCCTGAGAACGCTGTAAAGGATTAGTTTCATAAAAAAGAGACATTTTACAGTCATTTATATTCTTTAACTCCTACTGACACACGAATTGATCAAACATCATTATAATTAAAGAATTCGTAATGTAAGCTGAATGATAGAATCTATCTGAGCATTTGTAGCTCACTTGAGCCATTAAAGTTCCCGGGTTATGAATAAAATTTCTTTAACATGTTGTAATGTTAATTTTTTGCAAGTACTCATGAAGTAAAAGTACAATGCATTAAATGTAAAAGTGAGGGTGAAAATGAATATAATTTCTCAAAGTGTTATAGCATTACTATCGGGAAGCTTTCTGTATCAAGTTATTATTTAATATACTATATATATATATATATATATATATATATATATATATATATATATATATATATATATATATATATATATATATATATACAATTAAAACATTAATTTCAAAACTACGGATATTTTTGATATATTTGCATTACTTCAAATCTTCCTCAGGTCTTCGAGCCTAATTTTAAACTGCATTATAACTAAAAGAAGTACTGTGAGATAATGTATTTAGGCTATGAAAATTTAAATTTGAAATATTATAGTTTTAACCTAACTGAAATCGAATTTAACCGATTGTTTGTATGACGAATTATGTCTAAAAAAATTTATTTGTTCTACATATTTTTGAAAACTGAGTAATCAACATTATTCCACGAATAATCGTTGCATATTCACAAAGTTTACAGCAAAACAAGAATTCAAGAAAGTTTCTTTTGCAGATTAAGAATTTTGTACTGGTCAAAAGAACTTCAAAGCAACTCCTTCTTTCCCAGTTTTTAATTATTAAATAGAAAAAAATCTTATTAACTAAGCAAAACCCACAAGTTAATTTAAAAATTAATAAAATAACAGAATACATACATTACACAAGGTAGATGATGAATTTTTGCACTTATGATACAATTTAATTAAAGGATTGTCAAATTTATTCAAAGATGATTTTCTAACTTGACATAAAAGCTTATTACAAAAAACAGATCTGTCTATTTTGAAATTTTAATGTTATATTGCTAAAAGAATAATCAAAGAATGAATAAAACATACACAAGTATCATTTATCGACTTGGATTCCAAGAGATGCTAATAAGGGAACGAAATTTAAGATGTATATTTAAAGTCTAGAGACGATTGCGGAGGCCTTTACAGTTGTCCTAAAAATTCGAATGAACAA
>BMAW01078509.1:98396-130193 GCA_019974015.1 Nephila pilipes | reverse complement strand
ATATATTGAGTAGCATCCGCGAGAACGATTCTGAGTGGCTACATCTCGTTCCAAACATCCTCACTACCCCTAAGAGGAGCCAAATATATTTAAAAGAAAGAAACTTGTATTGTTAAATTTTTTGCTAGTATAAGGATTGAAAAATTAGCGATTCGACTTTCGACGATCTCTCGCTCGTTATTTTCTCATGGAAAACCACAGACAAACCAAATACAGTTCACATAGCATTTAATATTGTGCAAGTAGCTGGAGTCAAAGAAAATTTCATATCGTATGATTCTATATAAAAATTTAAATTCTATTTTTCTGTTGAAGAAGTAGTTGTATGAAGAATGTAGTTTATTATATTGTAGGAAAAAAAAATCTAAACATTGGAAATAATTAAAATAAATTTTGTATTACAACTTGATAAAATACATGTGTGAGATTATATCTTATTAAATATACATTAGAATCTAGTATGAAATAAACGAAAATAATACATATTTTGTAAAGATTAATACGTTTAAAAGAATTTTTAAATGAAAAAAAAACTTTAAAATATGTTTTATTAGATACTTACATAAGTTATGATAGGATATTTTAAAGGAGATTATAAAATAGAAATATATGTATTATATTTTCCACTCTAAGGCACTAAATTATATATATTCCCATTTACAGTAGCTAAAATATCATTAAATTGACTAGACAAATGACAAAAAGCTATCAAATATTAAAATAAAAGTATTTGGAACATAATATCTTCAATTGCGAAATGGAAGAACAATTTATGATTGACCAAATGCGAGCTTATGAATGCAGCTAGTAGATTTAGACAAATATTGTTTTACTAATCATTTTAAATGGTCCGTAAAATGTAAAAACGAACTTACAATGCAAAAATATCATTATTGCAATTTAAGGTTTATGGAATATTATTATGTTCTAAAATTTTTTTCTTGCATCTTTATATTTTAAAAATATTATCTGTCAAACTATAACAGTTCAATTATATATATTTATGAGTGAATTAAATATAGTAATGGTTTATAGTAATAGTATATCATAAAATTTATTAGTTATATCAATAAAATTTACTTGTAACAATGATATATCATTAAAATTACTTTCAAGCAGATTTAAATATTATAATTTTAACAAAATGGCTTATAATGTATTAGATGAATGTAGACGGAGTTAATATAATCGTTTAAATGAAAGGAAAATCATTAATTGCCCACTAAGTGCATTTTTCATGTTTAGCATTAATCTAATACATGCATATATGCATGTATTACCAAAAACGGAAAAGATTTGCTGTTTCTATCCTGTAATATTTTGGGTCATTCTGCATTGTACGAAGAACAGTATATGAAAACTCTAACAATATTTTGAATGTCTAATTCAGAGTTGTGTTTAATGAGGATTTCTAAAATGCAACATCGCGATAAAGGTATATTTATTAAGGTTACTCCTAATGCTCATTCTGAAAATTCGAAAATCCAAACCTGTTCTTCTAAAAAAGAATATATTCTTCTTTTCATATTAATGGAAATGTTTGGAATATGCATAAGACGTTCAGATAAAGGAAATAATCAAATTTTCTTGTTTATTTCAATATTTTTAATTGGTTATATACATATTCATATGCTACTGAGTGTAGGAAGATCAATTTATAGCATGATATCCATGAAAGCGTTTCAAAAGAGCTATACCTCTTACAATACTGCTATGGTAACGAACGTAATTTTATGGCACATTTTCTTCAGAAATCGAAACAAGTTACGAAAGTTACTCAAGTTATTACCTTCAATCAATCAGAAGAAAATGAGTCGAAAATTTTCTTTCGTCTTAACCATTTTGACTTTAAACTCTGTCGTAACACCTATCGTTTGCACGATTATTGCAAATGGCTTAAATGTTGAAGAAATCATTAAGATTAATAGATTTTTCTTCGGTAAACAAGTAACTCATTGGATGCACAAAATGGGGTTATCGCAAATAATATATTTCTTTCTATGTTTCTTCTGGTTTCTGTCATCAAATGTCGTACACGATTTAACAGCAGCATTTTGCTGCTATATGTTTTGTGTTTGTTGTCAAGCTTTAGCCCAATGCAGGAAACTTTTAGCTAGGAAAACAATAACCTCTGATGAAGTCTTTGGAATGTACATGAAAATTGCATCCTGGATAGAAATGCTCCAGAAATCTTTAAGCGTTCCCTTGTTTCTCTTGACTACTCTGGGTTTCTTACATGCTTTCACCGCTTTGTCTTTTTACAAGGGACACGAGCAATTAAGTATGTTTAGCAAACCTCCATTTTCTTATGTTAGAATTTTAAACACATTCACTCACTTTTTCAACTGGTTAATATTACTTGTTTCAGCTGCTGAAGTGAATGAACAAGATAAGTATTTCAGAAAAATTGCAACTGAAGACTTTTTTCAGCGTGAAGGATATGATAAGAAACAGCCATTAGATTACATTTTACGATTAAAACCGACCATTGCCATTTCTGCGTGTGAAAGTTTTAGTTTTACAAGGCCATTGGTTATCACTGCCATTGGAGCACTCTTTACTTACACTTTATTGCTGCAGTAATTCTAGCTTTCTTTTGTCTATTTTTTAGAATTATTATCATTATTTCCTTTTTTTGTAGCTCTTAGATCTCTACAAAGTAAATAGCTATGGAAATGTCATAAGAAAGTTTAAGTTATCTTATTTTTATTCACTCTAGCACCAATTCAAAATTTTACAGATGACCGATAATTTTCTCTCTCAATGTATGCTTAACAAATTTTTTTTATATGTTTTGCGGTTAATGATAATAAACTACGCCTATTAGTTACCACTGTAACCTAAAAAATGTTAGGTATTACTAAAAGATTTTTTTTTTCAATATAGAAAGATTGTAGGAGATCTGTGTAAACAAGAGAAAGTAATTGTAATAAAAAGCAGATGCATTTCATGACATGAAAACTACGAGACATCTCCCAGAAAAAAAATCTGACTTCTAATCTATTTTAAAAATATCCTCTTTTTTCCAGAAAAGAAAATTTCTCTCTACTCTTTGGATACTTATTTTGTTTGTTATATTAAAATTTTATTTAAATTCATTTGAAATTCTTAGTCATATATTTAATTTCTTATTGTTATTTAATATTTGAATATAGCGCTGCTAAAACTAAAATTTTTTTTACCTTATTATCTTTTTTTCAATAGTGTTTTATGATGTATACGCTACTTTTATTTTGAATAAAGCAAAAAAATATCTGTATTTAATGGGAATGGTTTCTACTTAGAATAGTTAAATATAACTCTTAAGTTTTAAATGAAGTTTTGTAGGGAATAAATATTGAAATATTACACACCCACCCACACACGCACACACACATATATATACTAATGGATATAAAAATTAGCACACCAAGAAGGAGCCATAAAAATGAAATGAAATTTTACATACGTTATGACTACTTTGATATAAGTAAATGGATAGAAAATCAAAGAAAAAGGATTATTTATATCAGAGAAAAAGGCAAAAGAACGGAGGATTTAATACCCTGTTGAACCCCCTGTAGCGCGAATGCACGATGCGATACGATCGGCCATTGAGGCATACAAGTTCTGTATGATGTCTTCAGACATTTGTTCCATATTTGCTGTAACCTTGCATCTAATTCGTTCAAACTCATGGGAAGCGCAACTCGTCGTCCCAAATGATCCCAGATATGCTCGATTGGAGACAAATCTGGGAATCGGGCAGGCTAAGGAAGGGTAGTAACAGTGCGGAGACAGTCTTGTGACACCCTTGCCGTGTGAGGCCGAGCATTGTGTTGTTGAAAAATGGCTCCTGGAAGCCGTTGCATGAGTGGCAACACATGTGGTTGTAGGATGTCATGGACATACTGCTGGGCTGTCATGGTGCCACGGATCAATAGATGGGGTGACCGTTTATTGTAAGCAATGACACCCCATACCATCACTCCAGCTGTGGGAGCGGTGTGACGCTGTAAAGCAAAGGCAGGATTGAGGCGTTCACCACGAGGGTCTCCACACACGAACACGATTGTCATCACTGCTGAGATTGAATCTGGATTCGTCGCTTAAGACGACCTGGTTCCATTCCGCTGCAGTCCAGTTTCCTCGTGCACGGCATCACTCCATATGGAGGCGTCGATGAGTGGGCGCCAAGGGCAGCACACGTAATTGGCGCTGCCTTCAGCAAGGCGCCTTCGTATGGTTTGAGAAGACACAGGGCCCCCTAGTGAAGGTGCTATCTGTGCCTGGATGGCGGCTGTTGAAGCAGTTGGCTGTACGCGTATATTTCTTACGATGTGGCGGTCTTCTTGATGACTGGTCTGTCGAGGTCGTTCTGAGCCTGGTCTTCCTGTAAATGACATCTTTCGGATCCACTGGTCCCAACACCTCCACACAACACAATGAGAGCGGCCTAATTGACGAGCTACTCTCCTAGCTGACCATCCAACTTCCATCATACCGATGATTCTCTCCCTCTCAAACTGCGACAGCTGCTCATATTGTCTTCGAAAACGGCGTAATGGCTTGTGTAATGGCGGCGTAATGGCTTGGACCTCAGCTCTTCCTTTGTAAACGATTCAGCACACTCAAACAAGCTTTGGTTACTTGTTTTATACTCCATAGAGAACGACGTTAAATGCCCTCTATCGTCTATATGTTACGCGCAATCACGCTGCCTTTCTAATCATTTGCATAGCTTTCCGACATGTACCTTCCTACCAAGTTTCGTTACGATCCCGCCATTATTTATTGGTGCACTAATTTTTTTGTCCATGAGTATATATATATATATATACATCTTAAATCAGCGATAAGAGTATGAAATTCTTCGAAAAATCGAAAAGTTTACTGTAAAATTACATTCCTTCTATATAATGCTAAATAATTATTAATTCCCCTAAAAATTTACTTGTTATCAAATCAAATTTAATTTCATATTTAATACAAGCAAGGCAAAATTTTATTTGAGACAATGCTCAAACTTTTATGTAAACACTAGATGTCAAAATATCTAATTAAAAAAAAATTCAAATTAAATTATTTAAATTGTACACATTAAAATTAAGATTATTTTCATTTCTAAAATAAAATATAATTTAGATATTTTATATTTTCAAAAAAACTAACTCTTTTTATTTAAGTATACATTTTTGTAAAATTTCTAGAGAGGATAGTTAGATAATCCCAAGCATAGAACAATTTTAAAAGAATGGAATAATTTTAATCAGTCAAGGACTGAGAAATCCTTTATAATAAGATATTATCTCTCCTCTAATTTCACGTTAGAATGCTTATGATTTCAACAATTCCTGTTAGGTACAGTTTGAAGAACTAAAATATTGTTTCACTTCATAAAACAAACATTTTAGATGAAATACAAACAGAGTGACTAGTTTCTATCAAGAGGGAGGGGGAAGAGAGAGACAGAGAGAGATATTGTGATTTAAGTTACATTTCAACATTTTTTGGTCAAAACTTAAGTTAATATAAATTCGGTAGTCTTAATAAGAATTTATATTACTTAAGGGTTTTATTCTTTAATATTAAATTATCAAGTAGAATGTATCTTTAAAAACACCAATAGGTAAAATACCCAGTTTAATTTAGTTTCTATATAAATCAAGGTAAACTTAATTAAAAATTCTATTTTATGCTAATTCTAGTATGTAGTTTGAATCGTTTGTTTCGTGTGGTTAGAGTTGAAAATTTCTGTTCTTTTGAATGAGTTGTTCTTGCTTGTTCCTGTTCATTTTTAAAAAATCTATACTTTAACCTGTTTTTAGACCCCCCAGTTCTCCGAACAAAACCTCAACCACATTTTAAGGAATCTAACGGTATATACTAACTACATATGATCAATTTACGTATTTTATGAAAAATCAAATCAATTGAATTTTAGAACAGAAATCACGTTCTTACTTTAACCAATACTAAATAGGACAATATTTTTTAATTTTATCAGCGGATAGTGAAAATAAGTATTTTGGCAATTTAGTAGGAGTATTTTTTTATGTATATACATATTCAAAATAAATTAAATGATTAAAGTAAATGCTGAAAAAAAAATTAAAATCATTTTAATATCGTAAAGTGTATTGAGAGTTAATTATAAGCAAAAGCATTTATTAATTTTAAAGTTAAGATGAATTAAAAATCCGCTTCAAATGATTTTAATATGCAATGAATATGATACATTATTGCTAAAACCAAAAATAATATATATATATATATATATATATATATATATATAAATTTATTTACAAATAATCTAAAATCACAACTGTGCATTAAAAATAAATACTTGAACCGAGATAGAAATAGAAAGCAAAATATCATTAACAGAAAAATGAAAGATAATAACACATCAATCAATAACTCCCGAGACTAACCCAGAGATGGCACTCGTAGTAAACCAGTAACCAGGTCTTTCTAGAGTACTAACCTTTGCTTGAAACGTGTCAAAATTTTAAGTCGATCGGACCAGTAACAGCTGAGTTATCGAGGTTGGAGTAAAGTCGTTTTGCAGTTTGTTTAAAAAATGGAAAAAACCGAGTTTCCTGTTCTGATAAAACATTGTTTTTTAATGGGTAAAAACACCGTGCAAGCGAAACAATGGATTGAAAAATGTTACCCGGATTCTTGTCCATCAAAAGCAACGATTTGTCGGTGGTTTGCCGAGTTTAAACGTGGTCGTACCGACACAAATGACGCGGAACGCTCGGGTAGACCTGTGGAAGCCGTTACACCGGAAAATGTGAGTGAAGTGACAAAAATTATAATGAAAGATCGTAAAGTGAAGCTCCGTGAGATTGCTGAGATGATACAGATATCATATGGAAGAGTATTTACTGAAAAAGGTTTTTTGAAGTGAAGTGAAAAAGGTTTTTTCCAAGTGGGTGCCGCGATTGCTTTCGATGGAACAAAAACAGCAACGAGTCGATGATTCAGAAAGCTGTTTATCGCTATTTACTCGCAACAAAAAAGATTTCTTGCGAAAAAAAAATTTTTTTTTTGAAAAAAGAAAAAAAAATTTGGAAAAGCGTTGGAACGATTGTATCACCCTAAAAGGTGATTAACAAAAGGTGTTATGTTGATGAATAAAAAAAAAAATTGCAAAAAAAATGTTGTTTTCAATGTTAGACTCGGGAGTTATTGATCGATGTGTTATATGAAATAATTTCACTGAAAACAAAAAATTATAAAATCAGAAAAATAAATAAATTAAGAAAAAACCAAAATTCAAAAATATCACACAAGTTGCAAAAATTGAAAGAGTCATGAAACCAAGTTTTTTTTTTGAAAAAACTTAAAAATGTAAAAAAAAAAAAACACGTGGAAAGAAATAAAGTGAGAGAAAAAAAATTTACAGTAGGGTATTTTTTTATTGTAACAAAATATACGTTACGAAAAGTTCTACTTCGAAAGAAAGGAATTGGATTCTGAATATATTCATCTTTCGTTGGTCCATTGACTTTCAACCTCTCGTACCATAAAATGTTTCCTTCAAATATTTCCACCAAAGCAATCCTAGAAGATTCATGAAACACATCCAAGGAATGCAATTTCCTTTGACCGCATTAATTACCGACGAAACCAATTTCTGGTTCAAAGACCCCAAAAGGCCATTGGTCAGTGTTGTAGATCATGATCAAAATGATTCCCTAGCAAGGGTAAGGGCGTTGGGTAATCGATCCACATGGACATCGAATGTTAGTTCGCCGAAAGATATTGTTATTAATAGTTCCAACAGTCTGCAGAGCTACCTTAAGCATACCTTTCTGAAGATAAATGGCTGTCAAAGGCAACTACGAAATCTATCTTATTATGACCTTATGGCTCCCGTCTACCGGCTATTTTGGATTTTTGGTGCTAAAAATATTCTAAAATATTTTCCAGAATTGGAAATAAAATATAATTTATCAGAAGTCTTCATTATTCATCACGCCTTCGGATGAACTTTTTTGCATTAAAATAGATAAAATAGTATAGATTTGAGTCGGTAATCAAAATTCCACAGGATTAACACTACGCTCACAAAATCAAGATTGCCCATAGACGGAAGACTTAGTGACGTTTGTTCATCCTTTCTTCCACTTTCGTTTTCTTTGGGTTTGAGAGGTATAAAATTGTTTTCATAATGAACGTGAATAAGATATTTTCTAATTATAGAATTTTTGATTCTCGATGTAAAAGAACCAATCACTTCCGGATATATAAGTTAGAATTCCTTCCAGCTTTGAGATACAAGAATAAGTAATTTCTATATTAGCCTAGAAATGTTTAAACATCCAGAAAAACGTATCCTTCTAATTTGAAATGAAACTGTTTATAAAAGTGTATATCAATTACAAACTGTTCACTAATATCATGCGCGATTAAGATTTTGAAGATTCGGTATGACCCATTGAATGAAAACCTATGTTGTTGCTATCTTAAAAAATTGTAAATAGAGAGCAGTTTAAAATGTATGGATAAATAAATGAAAATTTCAATGCTTCTCGTGCTAATGATCATAGCCCTATTTTAATATAGGTTTCTGTTTACTATTTCTTTTCTTCTGAATGTTAAATACTGAATAACGTTACCTGTGAACAATTTCTTTTTACTTATTCGAAAAATTTATATTCACCGTATTTCAACACACATAAAATACAGATTTATAAACATATTTATTACAATAGTTGCTTAAAATCTCAATTTTTTTTCAAACTACTACAAGATTTCTAAATTCTAATTTCTGCAAATTTTTATACTTTTAAACAATATTTTTTCTTCCAATTTCAAAGAACTATGTATCACCATTCTATGCATGAGATAATTCATACGAAATTTATTTACTACTAAATTATTTTATACCGAACTACATTACAAAAACAGCAACATTTAATCTTTGATATTTTAAAGAATATATATTTGCGCAAATACTTATTCCATATACAGAATTTATAAAACATATTAAAATCAGAAAAAATATCAAAGCTTTTATATTTATTATAAAAAAAGGCCGAAGCATTTCTTAAAGTTCGTGATTGTCATAAGAAAAAAAAAAAAGAAGTTCAAAAATCTTGTATAAATATTTAAATACATAGGATTTGTCATGATTGAAATAAATCTTATGAGTTTAAACTAAGAACATTTTAATAAATACGTATAAAACAACTATGTTACTGAAAATAAATTTTGAGTGTGAAGTTTAATATAAAGTATACATTTGTAATTAGGGAATTAAAATAAATATTTTGTACAACTTTACCCAATTTTACAAATTTATTTTGCAATAAAACTCTGTTAAGTTGAAAAGAAAGTCAAAAAACTATTTTTAATTTAATTTGTTCAGAAATTTGAAATCAGCGGATAAGAAAAGCTAACGTCAAATATTGCTTATTTTTTATATAAAAATTCGTAACATACTTTTCTTAATATTATTATAGCTTTATCATCAAATATTTGAAATGACATTTATAAATAATATATTAATGGTACTATAATAAATATGAATAATATTTAATATATGCAGTATTATGTATTATATAAAAAGTATTATATTAAATGGTGAAGATATAAATATATCTTCCTACAACACCATTATTCAGCAAAAATTAGTTTCATGACGTAATTTTTTCAATAAAGGATTGATAATGCAACACATTATTAACCTTCTTTTCTAACATAATTTTTATTATGCATTTGGTATTCCATTAGAAATTAATTTGAACCAGAAATCAGATAAAAGCTCGACCCTTCATTTTACTTATTTAAGTAAATGACATTAAAAATAAAAAATCAATATGTAATGCATACATATAAAATATTTAAGATAAATCTTTCTATTTAATACATCAAATATAAATGTAAAACCTTTGAATGGCCATAAATAGAGAAAAATTTTAATTCTACAACTTTATTGATGCCAATTTTAATTTTTCAAAATTAGCTTTAATGACACAACCTTAAGAGCATTATTAATAATAATAGATAATCACGCGTAGAACAGCAACATTTAGAACAAGATGAGGAGTATACGATAAATTATTAAATTAAGACGGATAATAATAAATTACTTAAATAAAGCACTCAAATTCAAAGTTATAAATACTATGCCGATGCTAACGACATTCATTAACTACATTCTTAAAACGTATTCGATTATCCTATTTTAGAAACTCTCATGAATTAAGAAAAGGTATATTTCCGGGGCACGTAATACATAATTAATATTCCCCTCAATCATTCTTAAAATGCGTGTTTGTGAAAAGTAGCAAAAGTACCTTTGATGTATAATTTTACTAAGACAAACATATGCATAACTAACGTAAGAAAAAAATGGAATACAAACTTTTTTTTAAATTCTTAAAATGTAGTGTTTTGGGAATTAGAGTAAATTAAAATTACTTATTTTTAAAAAAATCAAAGCAATCTGTTGTTGCTATTAAATTTAATTTCTCGCACCACAATCGGAGTTATTTATTCTATTTAAAAATAACGTTGAAAAGCTATGTTGTCCGCATTAAATTTTTTTTATCATATTTAGTAGTTTTAGATATTACTCTTTAAATGAAGAGAAAACATTCTTTATTTGAAGTACACACTGCGAGCTTAACATTTATTACAATAATTACCTCGAAAAATTCAACCGGTTGCTAATAAATTTAAGGATTAAGAAATTGAATATAATATAAGATGTCTCATAAATATATATACTGGTGTATTTAGGTAACAATTTAAAAAAATAAAGTTGATAGAGTAATAAACATAATAAATAATGTACTATATGCACTGGTGGGAAAAACTTAAGCAACAGGTGTTTTTTTGCATAAATCCCCGAGAAATCACCTGAGAGACATAAAATTCAGAAATGAGAGACAGCATTTTATACTTAAGCAATGACGAAAGCATAGTTGTGCAAAAATGAATACAATGCACATAGTATAGAATTAAGCAAAAAAAAAAAAAAAGCTTTATTGAACTCAAAGTATCGTTACACATGATTGTTCAAGAGGAAGAACAACAAGCAGATCTTCCTTAATATAGGATATGCCCTCCCCTTACTTCAATGGGTGCTTCGCACCTTCTCTCCATACTCAGCACCAGATTGTCCAACAGTTCTTGAGGTAACAGCGCCCATTCCTCAGTCAGCATCTGTTTCAGTTATCGAGTGTTCCCCGGAGGATGTAATCGTGCCGCAAGGCATCTTCCCAAAGCATTCCACACATGTTATATTGGATTTAAATGAGGAAAGAATGCTAGTCAATCCATTCGAGTGATATCTTCACTTTCCAATAGCTACTGAATATCAGCAGTCTGGTGTGGCCGTGCATTGTCGTCAATAAAAACGAAGTTAGGTCCATTAGCACCTTGGAATAGACGCACATGGGGAAGGATCTCCTCCTTACAATAGCGATCTCCGCTTACAGAACCTTTGTCGAAAACGTAGAGCTCAGTCCGCCCGTTCAGCATAATATCTTTCTATACGATAACTCCTGGATCCCCGTGAAGGTCTCTTTCTGTGATGTTACTGGAATGAAACAGTGTCTTGACCTCTATAAAAACAAATCGTCGTTGAGTAAGGTTGTTGTCTATCATCGTGAGTTGAGTTGACGTCTATAAAAACAAATCGCTTAAGGCACTGAAACTACTCTCATCCGTTAAGAGGACACGAATCCAATGATGAGACGTCCAATTTTTGTGCCCCTTATATCAAAATAACCGTTGCCACCAATGGCCAACTTTCAGAGGGATGCAGTGTCCAGGACGGCGTGTGAATAGGCTACCTTTGTGAAGGCGTCTAGCTACATTAAAACCTCGACACTTGTTGCCTTGTTGTTTTATACAGTTGCTGAACAATAGAGCTTGTTGACTGGTATCCGGCTCTTTTCGCCTGCCGGACGATATATCGGTCATCCGCTGCAGTTGTTTTCCTGGAGCGGCCTCCACCAACCTTTCTAACCGCTACACCTATGGTTTGGAAGACTTTCCAAGCTCGAGTAAAACCTTCGCCGAAGCTCCCTTTTGTTGATTTCGTACTTTTCAGCTACACTGGTCAAACTACACCTCCCCTCCAACTTTCCGATCATTCTTCCACGCGTGAAATCGTCCAGCTGATTTCTTTTAGCCCTATTTCACGTAAGAACTCACCAGCACTTGCAGCGAATGTCTTTAATTGCGCCTCCGTTCTTCCTTTTATTGCAGTCTTGACCTGCGCGCTTCGACCTCATGCGCTTTGCGTAGACGTTTTGTTCCTTACATTTGCATAAACATCACATTTCTACTGAATTTCTTGCTTATTGTACTGATCGCAATAACGTCTTTTTCTGTAATTTCATGGCTGTCTGCTTAAAATTTACACTGATACTTAAGGTTTTCACACCAGTACAGAAATGAAATATAGGTAATAAGTACAGAAATTAAATATAGGTAATAAGTACAGAAATGAAATATAGGTAATAAGTACAGAAATGAAATAAAGGTAATATTTTATTCGCATTTATTAAGTTACAATGTCCGCGAATTAGTAAAAAAATATGTTGTCTCAAAATATATCGGTAATAATAAAAGTCGTAATTAGAACTAAAAATCATAATCATAACTAAAAATCATAATCTTTAATATTCATATTCCAAGCACTTTTCCTTTGATATGAGTTTTGTAGTAAAAAAATGAATTAATATTTGGAAATTAATTGCGAATTGATGAATTACTGAAATTAATTACGAGTTGCCTCGTAGCGTTGAGTTCTCACAAGCCAATAAAACCATAATTTGGCATTTAAATGGCGGATGATTGAAGGTCTTGAAAATTGTATAACGATTTTTGATTTTGCATTTGAAGAGTAACAATTTTTCTTCTATGAGTAACATAAATGTATTTTTCGTTGAAACATTTCCGATAAATCATATAAAAAGAAATTCACGTGTCTTTTTGGGGGTACATTTATTGCTCGATATTCGATATTTATTCGATAGGTATGTAATGTATACTAAATAAAAAGTATAAATGAAATACATGTATGTAAGCTAATAATAATTAAATTACATAATTATAGCCAAAAATAGAATAAATAAAAACTTATTATATAAATTCATTTAAATATAAGAAATATAAATTCATTTATGAACTGAAAATTCTTAAAAATAAGCTAAGGAAAAATTTAAATATTTTTACAAAAAAAATCTATTCAACAGTTAAGAAGACAAATGATTCAAAAATGAGATAAAGTAATTTAAAATACTGTTTGTAGCTTTATATAAAAATAAGAAGTTTAATATTTTTTATGGATTCAAACCAAACTACTCAACAAATTATTTCATAACGATATTGGGTAAGAACCATAAATCAAAAGAACAAAGGCATTCAATCCTAAAGTTTAGATACAACAATTCTTAAAAGGCATTTACGGGTTTTTTAGAAAATGAGTTAAATAAAAAGAGAAAGAGATGAAATAAATTAATGAAGGAAACGATAAATGATAGGGAAACATGAAATAAAGGAGTCTTTTATCTTTATGATTGAAGTTTCATAAAACCCAATTAACTCAGTTTAATATTAAGCTATTCTGTTTTATTTTGTCTTTTCCATAAAATTCATAAATATATTGTATTAGAATCAGAAAACGATTTTTGAAGTCGAAGAAATTCAGTAACATTTTTTGAAAAAATTCCGCTTTATAAACGTGAATTCACATTAACTCTAAAGTCTTATTCCCTGATATTTATATAAAAATTAATGCAGATAGGACATTGCATATAAGTATTCTTTTTGAAAACATTTTAAAAGCTTACAGTTTATATCCTCTTGGATTCAAATTTTATAATTAAGTTCTATGGGTTCCTGCGAAATATATATCTTATTCAGAAATTTCTTAGCGCAAACTTTATCCAAAACAAACAATTCATGTCACACTCTAGTGTAAGATGGTGTTATAAATATCAATCACATATACTCATTGTAATTCATACTTTTCAAATATACTTAACATAGCAATTAAAGAAAGACTTCCAGTGCTAAGCCATTGCAAGAAAAAATTATTTGAAAATTTTTTAAAAAGCAAAATAAATAATGTAACATATTTTTAAAATCTGGTATACCGCTTTGAACGAATAGCAAATAAAAGAACCGAAAACACGTGACTTATGTAAAAAGTTTTCCAAAAGAAAAGTTATCAGGATTACTATAAACTAATTCATCAGACTGAAGTCATCATCACGCATAAAAATCTCTAAGGGGAACCTGATACTTCAAATTTATCGAAATTCCTGTAAATAGGTATAGTTTGAAATGTAAATAAGAGTTAAATTATCTGTGTTTACGAAGCTAACATCTTCCGGCTTTCCCCGAAATGAACTCGTGCTCGTGTGTCATGCCAATCTGGCCCATCCGAGCGTAACTCGGGTAACATAAAAATCATATTGAGTTATCGGCCTTATCCGAATTATTTTTTATATAATATAATAGTACGATGTGAAGTTTTTGAAGACAATAAACATCCATTAATCATACTTATTTAAATTAAAAGCAAAAAAAATATCATACTAATAATTTATAGTAAATGAAAACGCACACACACGATATTGATGTCCTTTGCTTGAACTAGAATTTGGTGTTTTTATAAAATAAATTTAAAATTTTATAAATGTTATTTACAGAAAAAATAAGTATGCTAGATTACAGTAATTTTACATAAATAATAAGTTATTTTTATTTTACTTTACAATATAAATTTACCACATTTATTATTTAGAAATGTTAAATTTTAAAATTTGCAACAGGCATATGATGCTCCTTTTCTTACAATTAAATTCTTAAGAGTTGTTTTTAACGTTTTTTTTACCTTGTCACACTTTCTTAATACGGAGATTAAAATGCATTTCTGCAGTATGTCTCCTATTTAGAACCATAGATGTCGCGAGACTTTGTATACTCTCATTAACAGTCAAAACTAAGTGAATGTATGATTTTTAGTTTGCCTTTATTACCATCATTAAAAGGGATAGCTGCTTCATTTGCAGAAATTTCAACTATTTTTCTAGCACAACCCAAAATTTTTGGGCATAATTTCTATATGAGCGAATTTAAGCATTCACTATTATTTTGTGTTTTCCCTTAGATACTTGTGTAGATGTTTAGATTGTAACATTTCATTGAATATTAACTTTATGGAATTCTTTAATGTCATTTGAACACTGATTTTATGGTTAAAAGCCCCCTACAACCAATACATATTTGTTTTCGTATTTACACCGAGAATCACGAACCTTAGACAAAATCAGTGCAATGAATTTTTTGTCACTTGAACGAATATGAAAATACCCCGCTTAAACTGCTTTTCACATATCTGTAAGGTGGGCTTTATGTTGCCAGATTCTATTTCCATAATACGCAGTAATCAATTCAATCATTTTGTTGGTCTATTGGTCCTTCCCATCAATTGATTTCCCATCATAGAGCGTGGAGTTTGTTTGCTTGAATTTTCGCTAACGGGCTCCCACTCGTTTTTGGATTTTCCCGACACATTCTAATTTTGTTACTGAAATGTCTTCTTTTTCTAGATTTTAGATGTTGCAATTGATAAAAATGTTTTTCATCACCACCAAAATAAAAAAGATATCTCACAGAATAATTTTATTTGCTGATTACCGAAATATTCTAACCAAACCAACATTTTCCATTTCAACAGCCGAGCACTGAAGGCTTTCAGATAATTTTTTTCGTGTTGTGTTTCCCACTGTTTATAAGCAGGTGACTCTTTTCATCGTTTTCAGAAAGAATATCCGTTACATTAAAAAGATAAAACTTCCGCATCAATCACCTTTGCAGTTCTGTCCCCTATAATTACAAACACCCAACACGAAAAGAATAACTACGGTTTTTTCTTGTACCATCCCCGTTTATAATGATATCTGACTAATTTGAGAATGTCACCTCTTGCAAAGAGCAGCACTTCTACAGTTTCTTTCGTGTACTTTCGCAAAGTATTTACAGCATTATTATAAGACTTTTAAGCTATTGGTGGAGGAAAGTCAGTGATTAAACAAAAAAATATCATTGCCGAGAGACCTTTTCTGATTTGCCCTCATTGAATAGACAAAGCGTCTCTTTGTTTCGGAAATGTTATTTCTTTTGCCCAACATTTAAACCTCTTATAGATTTCTCTGTTTGTGTGATATTTTCATCCCATTTCTTACAAGAAGCATAGATATGACTGTTTGTAAACATCGATTTTTGCCGAACATTTCATAACCACCAAAACTGAAATCATTTTCAATAAATGATAAGTCAGCATCTATTTAGATCTTTTTTTCCAGATGCACTTGATGTTTAGCGATTTATTCCAGCTCTGTTCAGATTTGTGTTTTGTATACGTATTACTCGCAAATTTTCTTTTTTGGGTCTTAAAATGATTTTTGACAGAATCAACGGAACTCATTCTTTCAAATTTAGAAAGAAAAATAACTTATTTCAGTTTAAAATTATTTATAAAATGATTAATAAAGAAAATACAATGCTGAGAACTCAGATTCACATATGAATACAAAACAAAAATATGTGTTCAAGTTAAAGATAATTAGTAGAAATTGTAGTTAATATGAAGAATAAGAATAATATAATATTTGAAACTTGCATTCAAGTATTTATGATCGTAATAAAATCAAAACATTAGCAAGAAAGAAAAAATGCTGTTGTCTGGGAAATGACAGCTGTAACCAAGCAGCCAAAATAAAAACATTGATTAAATGCAATTTCCACTCGCTTTATTTTGTAATATCTCCCATTCTATTGGGAACATATTTACGTGGTTTCTTTTACACGATTCAGAAAGATTTGCTCTATTAAAAAAATAATAAACAAAAATATTCTATTTTTTAAAACTGAAATAGAATATTTTTATTAGAAGGAAAATTATTATTGGAAAATTAATTATTTAGAAAGAAAAATAACTTATTTCAGCTTAATTTATTTATAAAATGCTTAATAGAGAAAATACAATGCTGAAAACGAAAACTCAGATTCACATATGAATATATGAATACAAAACAAAAATATGTGTTCAAGTTAAAGATATTTAATAAAAATTGTAGTTAATATGCGGAATAAGAATAATAAAATATTTGAAACTTGCATTCAAGTATTTGTGATCACAATAAAAATCAAAACATTAGCAAGAAAGAAAAAAGACTGTTGCCTGGAAAATGGCAGCTGTAGCTAAACAGCCAAAATATAAACATTGTTTTAATCCAATTTCTACTCGCTTTATTTTGTAATATCTCCTATTCTATTGGGAATATTTTTACGTGGTTTCTTTTACACGATTCAGAAAGATTTGCTCTATTAAATAAAATAATAAAAAAATATATTTTACTTTTTTTTAAAACTGTAAAAAGTATGAGACTCTATCTTAAGTAAACGAAAAGTGATTATTGATGCCATTGAAGAGAAAAATAAAAATGAATCTTTATACAATTATCTATATTTTTTGGCTTTTCGAATCCCTACATGTAGAACTAAACAGCTATTCGCTATTGCAGGTTTAAAGTGAATAGCTTTAAAGCCTATATGTGTTTAGTTTTTATTATAATTTACACTTCTAATGCTTAGCATTTTATATCGATTTGACTCGACCCTTTTCATCAATTTTTTACCATCATCCCGAAAAGTCTGGAACCTTAAAATTTTGATCACAAGCTCATCTT
The DNA here is from genome assembly GCA_019974015.1 of Nephila pilipes. NCBI lineage: Eukaryota > Metazoa > Arthropoda > Arachnida > Araneae > Nephilidae > Nephila > Nephila pilipes. The sequence continues at coordinate 112,482 of BMAW01078509.1, read as the reverse complement.
GAATGATAGTACAATATTCAGTTATAATATCACAAAATAAAGTAACATTTTTTATAAAAATGTTTGCGTTTTTTTTGAAAATCAAGACAACAAAAAGTAGAATATAAAATACGTAATTTCTTAAAATAACTAAGACTTCTATGCAGCAAAAAAGTAAAGGAAGAAAAAATAGAGAGTAAAATAATAAGTTTTCTGTCGGTAGGAAATTAAACGAATATGATAATGAAGAGTTGACATTTTTTTATTTTATTTATGATGATGATAAACTATCCTTTTTCAGTACATTTTCATTTGAGTTCCTGCCGGTTGAAGAGTAAATAATTTTTTACTTATTATTTATCTTTTTACTCTTTTACTACACAGAAGTGTTGCTGAAAAAAATAGTATTTTTTTAATATTTTTTTTGTAAAAATTAGTAGGTAGTAGTCATTGATGTTTTTGTATTATCATAGCTAATGTGTGTAAACTCGCTCAGCCTTTAATATTGATTTGAGTGAATATCATTAAGATGATAATGAAGATGAATATCTCTAAGATATTTCAGAATTAGATTCTTTTGATTCTGAATTTTCGTATATCTGTTTATCTTTTTGAACTTTGAAGTATTATTAACCTAGAATACAGAAATATGGTAATTGAGAAGATCACACTGAAAAATATCGTTAAATTGAATTTTCTTCTAAAAGTGGACAATTATCTCATAAAAGGGCTCCATCACGTCTTCTTGAAAGATATTTCACACTGATTTTATGAATTTCACAATAAGGATAATAAATTTAAGAAATTACACTTTAGAAAATGCAATTTTTTAAAAAAATACTATTAAATTCAGTATACAGACTTTTATGTTTAAAAATACTCCGCAAATGTTTAAAGTTATAAATGCAGTAGATTTTATGCAAGATGCACCTAAATATAAGTACATGACTTACAAATGTAAATATAGCTAATAAATTATTATTGTTCATACATAATTATTTATGAATACGAAAGTAATTGAATTTACATACGAGTAAATAGATACATAACATAGATGTATCATAATTAAAATATGGCTTCCATCACTTTTAATTTTTTTTAAAAAAAGAGAGAATCCTGTAAATTTGTCATAAAACTAGTCAAATTTCCCTTACCGAAAGAGTCTCAATTCCTTTAAGAAACATATAAACAAGATGTTCTAAATCTAAAATGAATGTTGCAGAAAGTTGCTTTAAAAGCAGAAGTTTCCATTTTATTATATTTGAGCTTAATGTCATAAGTCTGAGCTGGTAAGAGATCATTTTAATAAGGAAATTCGTATAAGTGATTGTGAATGATTAGTTCCCTAAGTTCATAAAAATCAAAATTGTCTTTTTTTATTGCTCTTTTTGTTTGTATAAAATTAAGCTTTTGTAGAAATGGATAAATCTGATGATTGTGATTATGATTGCTTAGTAACGTAAAGCAATTGAAAAGCAACACCAGAGCTATTGGAAATGGACCTCATAATTTTGAACCTCAGTCAAATGGTGAAGACGACACGTGAGCATGCATGCAAATTTCCATACCCTCTCCAAACTACCATATCATACCAATGAGAGGACTTGAATCCTTGACCAGATTTATCGTGCATCAACCCGTTAGACGGTGGGTCTTTAATAACATCAGAGCTCGAACTCATGACTAGACGAATTCAACACTGGCAGCTAATCTACGATTATAACTACAAGACTAAAGTGGCCAGTGCGTAAGAGATTAAAAAAAAGGGACGAAAATATATTGATATTTTTTGATAATAAAAAAAGTAGATATTTCTGAAAAAAAATTGTCATTTTATTTAATTCGTTATTTTTCTTTTCTTTACTTTTCTCTCATGTTCACACAATTCCAAGCACATATCTTTAGATGTCTTCCAAAATGTTATCAATTTCTTTATCTATTTCCTTTCCAATTTTATGTCTCCTCGTTGTTAGTATTTTCGTCTGCGTTTTTATTCAAGCGTGCTGAAAATGTCACAAGATGTCTTAATCAAATGAAGGTAAAGTCATTCAAAGAGGATAATCGAGTTATTTTATTCAGATCTCTGAATAATCACTATTTAATTTGTACCTTACTTTATCTGTAGTAATTATTCTTAAATGCTTCTTTCTGAATGTTTAAATAAAATGAAAAACATAATTTTTATCCAAAATTATTGGGTTTACTTCGAGACGAAGTGCAACTGAGGGTTTGAGTCCCTTACCCGATGCAGATTCATTTGGATTTACTCCAAAGTCTAATATTGATAAGACACTCGATAATTTTCGCTTACTATCTACATCAAGCACAAAATTACCAACTCAGCATCAAACACATTGCTGCTTATGTATGTATTTCTTTCCTTAAATCTATTCATTACACATCGCTAAATTTCAACCAATCTATACAAGTCATGTTTCATTTATTAAGAACAATTACGAAATCCAACAGCTTCATAAAAAAATACACTAAAGTGTTAGCTGAAGGGAAAATTCTAATGGAGTCCTCGTCATAACACTTGTTTGCAAATCGTCTGATTCAATGATGCAGGTAGTGGTTTCGTAATGAAAAACCAAATTAAAAAAAAAAAAAAATTAACGATCTTATTAAGTAATAAATACAGAGACATTTGCAGTACTTTTTCCTTTTTTGTATTTGTATCAAATTTTAATTTAATTTCTTTCTTCTTTAATCTTAATTTTAACTTCAATTGTTGTATTTAATGAAAAAAGGTTTTTATAAATCAGATATAAAATTTGACATCAACAAAAGTAAGTATTCATTCTTAAGCTTAGTTGGTGAAGTAATTGATCCTGATCTTTAAATAATAAATCTTTTCAACAGCTTTGAAAACAAATTAATTCAGCCAACCTACATAGTAAGAAATCATTTTTTGTTCCGCGTTATGTTGCTTTCTTCTTTTATGGACAAATTAAGCGGAAATGAACACATATAAAGCAGTTTATTTATAAGATTTTGAAATTGTGTCTACTTTATGAAGAAACTAAAAGCAAGAAGTTATGGATAAGGATTTAATTGCGTGTTTGTGTGTGTTTTTTTTCTAACATTCAAAAAGCTGTTATAGACAGAGAAATGATGCAGAATTCTTAAATCAGTTGACAGGCATATTAGAAGATATATTACGTAATAGCATGACACACGAAATAGATTCGCTTGTATTTTGGATATTCCACATTATTTATGTAATCATTAATTTGTGCTCTCACATATCAACGTATGCTCCTTGGCATAGATAAGTAGGGCAGAGATCAATAGATCGATGTCAAGTCCTTTTTATACGATTATAATATTTAAGGATATATATATATATATATATTGATTTTCGGGGAAAGTGATGCCTGTATCTTTAACTCCCTCCCATTCTAGAATCTCTGAAATGCTTTTCTGTTAATCACTCAGTTTCGTACATGTGTTTATTGATTGTTTATTATCGACGCTTTTAGAAGCCAACCAAAGGGTACTGGCGATATATATATATATATATATATATATATATATATATATATATGGGTTTGTAGTAGAAACACCCGATCATAGAGGGTGCTGCCTACGGTAGTCATCGGAACGAGGAAGACGCCCTTGTTGATGACTCTAGACGATTAATGATTTAAGACGCTGAAGAAGATTGTTTTAATGTTTTTAAATGTTATTGTGAAATGTCTCGTCAAGTATGGGAAACTTTATGTTAATGTGAAAAGTCAATATTAAATGTCTGTGTGCTAATTCAAAGTTTGATTTTTATTAAGTAATATCGGCCATCCCCCCATATATATAAATATATATATATACATATATATATATATATACATACATATATATATATATATATATATTAATATTTAATTTCGAAAACATTCTGCTTTGCACAATTTCAATAATCATGAAAGTGCAAATTGTAAAATACCATTATACTAAGAAACACATATGTGTTGTAACCTATATGAAAATTTAAATACAACTTCAGAGGAATAACTTTGTTATTAAAATTTTTAGGATTTCAGATATCCTTCACACAAAATTTTTTTTTTTTTTCAATTTCTCCTATTTATTTCGGTTATCTGTGTGTTTAAAATCCCCCAATCTCCTTCCGATACAATTTTTTTTAAAATTTCCTTCGCCCATCATCAATACTTCTTAACAAAACAACTTTAGTTGTACATTCTCAGTAACTATTAAACTAAGAAATTATCCAAAAACTTAACTCACATTAGAGTTCTGAACTTTTCAAGTGTCGAGAACGATATATGAGTTTCTGATTCTCATTTCAAACACCCGCACTGCCCCAGAAAGGAGCCAAATACATTTTAATAGAAAGCAACTTTTTTACTCTTAGATTTTTTCTAGAATGAGGAATAAGAAAATTCGCGTTTCGACTTGAAAATCAGTGGACACGCATTCTCTATCTTCTAATGGGAAACAACAGTTTACAAAATACCAACCAAGCATTTAAAAATATACAAGAGGCTAAGCAAATTTTATATCGACTGGTACTATATATTTATAAAAATTTAAATTCGATGCATGTGTTTAAAAAGTAGTTGCACAATGAAAATAGTATATACAAATGTAGAAAAGAGTTTAAATATTACAAACAATAATTTTTTTTACATAACAACTTGATAAAATATATGAGATTATATCTTATTCAATGTGCATTTGAAATAAATCTGTGGTAAATAAAAGAGAATAATCCTCATTTTGTAAAGATTATAGGCTTAAAAGGTTATTCTGAACCCCCCCCCCCATAAAATCAAAATATGTTTTAATATATATATATATATGTGTGTGTGTGTATGTGTGTGTAATGATTTAACTTTAATTCCTATTAGATTCTCACAATAATAATTTAATTTCCTAATTTTCCCATTCTCTCCTTTAAAAGATTGTGTTCATTCTTATTTCCTGATACGATTCCTTTTTAACTTTAATTTATGCAATCACTCTCTCTTAAAATTTGCAAGGTCAGTTTTTTTCCACATTCTAGACTTATAGAGATGATCCCTACTAGACTTTAGGTCTACTCTTAGATTCTCTCGAAATCAACTCCATCCATACCACATAGTCTCTGACGTTTATAGTGAATTTTCTCTGATATGTAACAAGAAACGCAGCGAAACCCTCTCTCTCCTTGGTGGTAATCCCTCCCACGCTATATATACTAAGTTGAACTCTTTTGAGGGCAACCAATAGCAACATCAGAGTACTCCATCATTCAACCAATAGGAACACAGGCATCCTCCTGCACTTCAAGAAGCAAGAAAATTCTGCTATTCGTTCTTCACTCAGTTCAACCAAAAACTTTTCCTCCACCAGATGTCGCTCGTTATGCTGGTGCATCTATTCATCTTTTCGCTTCTAATTTACTTTCTACTGATCCGATTCTTACGAAATTTTTTCCACACTTTCCCTGGACACTATTCTTCAGCATGATAATACCATTGTTTCAAAGAAAGCATTTATTTACAATATTTGGGCTTAAAGAGTGCTCTTCTCGCTCCAGGCGCCCGTAGAAACATCAACGTCAACCTTCTCTCTTACTTACTCTTGCTTTTACACTCATGCTCTCATAATCTGTATCCAACGGCGGAGTTGTGTAATTCCCGCTGAGTGGAAATGGTCTTTCTCTTTGCTACAATAAAATAATTCTATGAAAATGAAATTGGCTTTGACTGTTTTATAAATATAATTAAATAGAGCAATTTTAAAAAAAGTCTTTATACACACACACACACACACACACAGATATATATATATATATATATATATATATATATATATATATATATATATTATGAAAGGGTACTTTAAATGGAATTAATATATATATGTATAGAAATATATGTACTGTGTTTTCCCCTCTTAAGGTACCAAAATATTTTCATTAGGTAAAGTATTATTAAATAGAGTAGACAAATAACAAAATATTACTTTCTATTCAAATTAAAGTATTTCGAACATAATCACTTCTATTGAATAAAAAAGAACAAATGACGATAATTGACTCAAGCATTTTTATGAATATGCCGTATGGAATTTGACAAACATTATTTTACTAATAATTTTAAGTGGACATTAACAATCTAGAAGCGAGTAACACATGGTTTACACACGTAAAAATATCATTATTGCTATTTGGATTGTAAGGTATTGTAAGGATTGTTGTAGATTGTTATTATATCCTAAAATTTCATTACTAATTTATATTTGAAAACTACCATCTAATAGACTAAAACTGTTCGATTATATAATTATGATTGGTTAATATAAAGTAGTGAAATAATTTTAGTAATGGTACATCTTTAAAAATATTTATTAGTGTTACATTAGTAATAGTTATTTGTATTATCATAAACGCTACTTTCGTGTAGAGTTAAATATTATAATTAAAACAAATTGGTTTATAAGTGATTGGATGAATATAGATGGAATATAGATGGTACTAAGGTAATCTTTTAAATGAAAGGCAAACCATCGAGCACACTCTTAGTGCAATGTTCAACCTTGGCATTAATCTAATGCATGAATGTATTTCCCAAGAGGAAAACATTTGCTTTTCCGTTCCTGTAATTGCTTAGAGTATTCTGCAATGTACGAAGAACAATATATAACTGTGACAATATTTCGAATGTCTAATTTATAGTTTCATTAAATGATGGTCTCTAAAATGTAACATCACGATAAGGATGTTTTTATTAAGGTTGCTACCATCGTTCCTTCTGAAAGCAATTTAAAGTTTGTTCTTCTAAAAAAAGAGTGTATTCTTCTTTTTATTTTATTAGAAATGTTTGGAATACCTATCAAATATTCAGATGAAGGTAATAATCATGAGTCCTTGTTTTTTCAAATATTTTTCATTGGTTATATGCATATCGAAATGTTTCTGAGTGTGGGAAGATCGATTTACAACATGATATCAAAAGAGTCTTACAACTCGTACTACTCCATCGATTATTTACTTAGCTTTATGGCTAATTTTCTTCAAAAATCGGAACAAATCACGAAAGTTACTCATATTATTATCTTCTATCAATCAGAAATGGCTGAGTCAAAAATTTTCTTTTTTTTAATATATTTTGAATGCGAACACTGTCGTCACACCTATCGTTTCCACAATAATTGCATAAAAAGAGTTGAAGAAATCATTAAGATTAATGGATATTTCTTCTGTAAACAAGTAACTTATTGGATACACGAAGTGGGGTTATAGCGAGTAATATTTTCCTCCGATTGTTTCTTTTTGCTTCTTTTCTCAGATGTTATGCACTATTTAACTACATCATTTTGCTGCTATATGTTTTATGCTTGTTTTCAGCTTTAGCCGAATGCAGGGAACTTTTAGCCAGAAAAATAAAAAGTTCTGACGAAGTCTTTAGAATTTACATGGAAATTGCATCCTGGATAGAAATGTTCCAGAAATCTTTAAGCGTTTCCTTGTTTCTCTAGACTTCTCTAGAATTCTTACATGCCTTCAACGCTCTGTCTTTTTACAAAGGACATGAGCAGTTAAGTATGTTTAACAAACCTCCATTTTCTTACGTTAGAATCTTATGCTCATTCTCTCACTTTTTCAACTGGATAATATTACTTGTTTCAGCAGCTGAAGTGAATGAACAAGATACATCTTTGAGAAAAATTGCAACTGAATACATTTTTCAGCGTCGAAGATATAGATATGATACTATGCAGCAATTAGATTACATTTTAGGATTGAAACCCACCATTGCTATTTCTGCGTGTGAAACTTTTAGTTTAATAGGCCATTGGAGCACTCTTTACTTATATTTTATTGGTGCAGTAATTTGTAACTTTCTTTTGTCTATTTTTTAGAATTATTATCTTTGTGATTAATTTCTTCTTTTCGTAGTTTTTAGACTCGAGAAAGTCAATGGATTTGGAAGTATCCAAGGTGAGAAAAATTTATATTTCCCTTACTTGGTCAAGCACAATTTTAAGATTCACAGTTGTCTAATATTATCCTCACTCAAATATGTCTAATAATATTTTTACATGCTTTTTCATTGATGATTTTAAATTACGTTTATTCATTATTAAGGTAACTTAAAAACGTATTAGATATTATTTAACTTATCACCTTCTATCCGAAATATTTTTGAATCTGGAAGGACTGTGATAAACCTGTAAGAATAAGACAAGATAAGCTGCATAAAAAGCAGATATATTTTATAACAATCAAACTGTAGACCAGTGTAAGTCATGCTCTAAATTTATCTTAACTACTATTTTCTATTACCGACTTAAGGAACAGGAGGATAATTTGTATATATAAAAAGCAGATACATTTTATTGAATTCAAGCTGTTGGCCCCTTTCTGGAATAAGTTTTATTCCAAATTTATTTAAAATATTCACTACTTTCCCCCAAAGAAAGTTCACGATATTTCGGATTTTACTGAAAATTTTGGCTTGAAATCATTGGTATTCTCTTTATACTTAAATTTATGGTGGTTCCTCTTTTGCCCTCAAAAGTTAGCAAAATTTCTTTAGGGCGGATCATTCTTTTTGAAGATTTCTCTAATGTTTTATAATCGTCTAACTTTGCAGCAAAATTGAAAGGAGAGGTAAATTTAAGCCAATCCTCCAGATAATGTTATCTAACATTAGAAGGGACACGAAACTTCAACTGCTCAGTGACCATCAGTTTCTTGAGTTGTTCGAAGTTTTCAATTTTCAGCTCTGCGATCCATTCTGTGAAATAACTAGAAAGTTCTTGAGTATAATTTCTCCAAGGTGTATCAGGTGTCTTATAATGTTTGCAAAAAACATTGTTTTAATTTCTCGCAGTTCAGCCTATATCTTTTCAAGATAAGTCTTTTAACAAAATTGTAATTATTAGCATTATCGGGCGTCTCTCTGGCTGCCATATTTGACAATTAGGTCGGTAAGATAGCAAACAGGTGCCTACCCAGTCTTTCTTTGGTACCTGAGACATTTCTGCTCTTTTCTGAAAGTTGATCAGATATAATCCCATTTCATCATTTCCCATTTTAAAAATCATATAACTATTAGTAAAACTTAAATAACTGGGTTTTTTTTTTCACTTTCTCGTTTTAAATTAGAATACACTAAAACAAAACTAAGCATAAACTTTATATCTTCAATACAACAAGATAACATAAGATTTCTTTCTTTTTCCTTGTCTTCTTCTTCTTATGAAACTTCTTATCTTGTTTTTAAACCAATTTTATCAACTAATGAAATTTACAGGGATAAGTGCTGTTTTTTAATAATCAAATCTTACATTTGATACAAAAAGTGAATTATGAATTATTCTAATATTCGAAATTTTCAAAGATTTTAATACAAAAATTAAGATTATGTACACAAGCTCTTTCAGATAGTAACGAGTCCTCATCCCTTTTCGTTGATTAAAAATAATGTCCAAAGCACTGTTTTTTCATTATGCCACTGGCTGCCACCAAAAATGTCTGTAATGAGATTTAAACAATTAAGAATCTGAGTTTGCTGAACACTTCTCGTTTATTTACTTCTTTTTGCAAGAAACCACATCACAATAATATAAAATACACAGAAGGATGGCAACACAAATTACATAAACTTCAGTTACTGCACCGCTTGTCTGCGCGTCGAGCTCGCCTCTCGTCCCGTCGTCTCTCTCTTTACAAAAAAAAAAAAAAAAAAAAAAAAAAAACCCGATGAAAAGTATTTCGAATTCAAGTCGGCCATTACTTAGCGCTTTATCACCGCTTGCGGAGAGTTCACTTCTAGCTTCACTACAGCATTAAGAAAATAGTATGTAGAAATATAGAAACAAACTTAAATATTACAAACAATTCTTAAAAAAATTGCATTATGATTTGATAAAATAAGAGAAATTATGTCTTAGTTATTGTATATTAGTACCTAATATTTATATTAAATAAAAAAGAATAATTTGTATTTTGTAAAGATTATGCTTAAAGGATATTTTACATAAAAAAATAAAATCGAAATAAGTTTTAATAGATATAAATTATGAAAGGATATTTTAAAGGAAATTCTAAAATAGAAATATATGTATTGTGTTTTCCACTCTTTAGGCAACAAAATATTTTTATTTTTAGTAGGTAAAATATCATCAGATAGTCGAGACAAATGACAAAATATTACTTATAATTCAAATAAAAGTATTTTGAATATAATCGCTTCTATTACCAAAGTAAGAACAATTGACTATGATTGACTCAAGCATTTTTATGAATATGCAGTATAAAATTCGACAAATATTATTTTACTACTAATTTTTAGCCTCCCTTAACAATCCAAAAACGAGGTTTACACACGCAAAAATATCATTATTGCCATTTAAGATACGTGGATTATTATTATGTCCTAAAATTTCATTACTTCTTTATATTTTAAAACTATCATCTATTAGACTATTACTGTTCGATCATATAATTATGAGTGATTGAAATATAGTAATGAAATAATTTTAGTAATTGGATATCTTTAAAAATATTTAGAAGTGATAAAGCAGTAAAAGTTATTTGTTTTATCATTAAAATCTATTTTTCGTGCAGATTTAAATATTAGAATTAAATCAAATTGTTTTATGAATGATTGATGGAAATTATAAAATAGAACTATATGCAATGTTATTTACTCTCTGTAGGCACTAAAATATTTTCATTTTCTGTAGCTAAAATATTATTAAATAGACTAGAAAAATAGGAAAATGTTACCAATTATTGGAATAAAATTATATGGAACATAATAGCTTGTATTGCGAAATGGAGGAACAATTTATGATTGACTAAATATGAGCTCATGAATATAGCGAGTAATTTTATTTTGCAATTATTATTTTACTAATAATTTTAAATCGGCAGTAAAAATGTAAAAATGTGGCTTACAAATGCAAAAATTTCATTATTGGAATTTAAGATACAAGGAATATTATAATGTCCTAAAAATTTACTACGTTTATATTTTAAAAGTATTATCTGTTAAACTATAGCAGTTAGATTATATATAATTATGAGGGGATTAAATATAATAATTATATATAATTTATAGTTATAGTATACCATTAAAATTATCAGTTATATCAGATAATCAAACTTACTAGTAACAGTGGTATATCATTAAAAATATTTTTTTTGCAAATTTAATTATCTTAATTGCATGAAAATGCCTTATGAGTGATTGGAGGAATACAGATGGGTTTAATATGATCTCTTAAAGGAAAGGAAAACCATTGAGTACACTCTTAGTGCAATGTTCATCCTTTGCATCCATCTAATATATGTGCACATGTGAATATATTTCATTAAGCGGAAAAGATTTGCTGTTTCTATCCTGTGAAATTTTGGTGTATTCTGCATTGTACTAAGAACAATATATGAAAACTAGGCCAATAATTTGAATGTCTGATTCGGAGTTGCATTAAATGATGATTTCTAAAATGAAGCATTGCGATAAAGATATTTTTATTAAGGTGGCTACTAATGCACCTTCAGAAAATACGAAAATCAAAGTTTGTGCTTCTAAAAAAGAATATATTCTCCTTTTCATTTTAATGGAAATGTTTGGAATACGCATCAGATATTCAGATGAAGGTAATTATAGAGTTTGCTTGATTGTTCCAATATTTTTCATTGGTTATATGCATATCGAAATGCTACTGAGTGTAGGAAGATCAATTTATAACATGATATCTATGAATGTGTTTCTAAAGAACAATGTCTCTTACAATACTACTTTGATAATGAACATAATATTATGGCACATTTTCTTCAGAAATCGGAACAAGTTACGAAAGTTACTCAAGTTATTACCTTCTATCAACCAGAAAAAAATGAATCGAAAATTTTCTTTTGTTTTGTATTTTTTAACCCTGAACTCTGTCGTCACACCTATCATTTGCACGATTATTGCAAACAGCTTAGAAGTTGAAGAAATCATTAAGATTAATGAACATTTCTTCGGTAAACAAGTAACTCATTGGATACACGAAATGGGGTTATCGCGAGTAATATTTTCCTTTCATACTTTCTTCTTGTCCCTGTTATCAAATGTTGTACACAATTTAACAACTGCATTTTGCTACTATATGTTTCGTGCGTGTTGCCAAGCTTTAGACCAGTGCAGGGAATTTTTAACCATGAAAATCAAAAGCCCTGGCGAAATCTTTGGAATTTACATGCAAATTGCAACCTGGATAGAAATGCTCCAGAAATCTTTAAGCGTTCCCTTGTTTCTCTTGACTACTATAGGTTTCTTTTATACTTTCACTGCTTTGTCTTTGTACATGGAACGTGAAAGAACAAGTATGTTTAACAAACCTCCATATTCATATATTAGAATTTTAAACGCATTCACTCATTTTTTCAATTGGATATTATTACTTGTTTCTGCAGCTGAAGTGAATGAACAAGATATATCTTTGAGAAAAATTATAACTGATGACTTTTTTCAGTGTCAAAGATATGATAATATGCAGCCGTTAGACTACATATTACGAATGAAGCCAGCCATTGCTATTTCTGCGTGTGGAAGTTTCAGTTTTACAAGGTCATTGGTTATCACTGCCATTGGAGCACTTTTTACTTACACTTTATTGCTGCAGTAATTGTAAAAATTTTTTGTCTTTTATTTAGAATCTTTATGCTTAATTTCTTTTTTTGTAGTTGTTAAACCTGTATGAAGTACATACATGTGACAAATTCGATAGAAATAAGTTATATTTTCTTTAGTTAATCTGGCACCATTTCAAGAATCTCAGATGTCCTATATTATCCTCACTCAAATATGTCTAACAATATTTTTTCATTGATGGTATTAAATAACATAAATTAGTTACTCAGGTAACTTAAAAATATGGTATTTATTACTTAACTAATATCCTACTAGCTGACGATAAGCGCTTTTTGAATCTGGAAGGATTGTGAGGGTCGTGTGAGAATATGGCAAGATAACTTGCATAAAAAGCAGATACATTTTACAACATTCAAACTGTAGACCGGAATAAGTTATGCTCCAAATTTATCCTAAATACTCCTTTCTATCACCGACTTAAGGAGCAGGAGACGATAATTTGTATATATAAAAATCAGATACATTTTATAGCATTCAAGCTATGGGCCTCCTTCCAGAATAAGTATTGCTCCAAATTTATCAAAAATATTCACTTTTTCCCCCGAAAAGAACGTTCTTTTTTACTCTTTGAGTTCTTATATCATTTTATTTGAGTTAAAGGCTTATTTAAAGATATTTAATTTATTATTGCTATTTAATACTTGAATATATTTGTGTTAAAACAAAAGATTTTCAGTTACCTTTTTCTGTAATTATTTTCTCTCCTTTTTTCAATCAGCTTTTATAGTGAATACGCTTTTTTTATTTTATATAAAACAAAAATTTATAAATATATTGAAAATGTTTTTATGTTGAATAATTAAATAAATTTCTAAGTTGAAAATGAAGTTTTATTGATGATAAAGTACTGAAATACTAAGCACTTTATATGTACATTTGTACATCTGAAATCATTGATAAGATTTTAAAATTATTTCAAAATAACCAAAGAATTTTTTCTGTAAAATTATGTTTATGCCAATTAATACACCTAAAAAGAATTGGAATTATTATTTATTTCACATTTTATATAAAAGTACGAAGAAACCTAAGAAAGACAATCATTAAACTTTTATTGAAACTCTAGATGCAAAACTATCTTTTTTAAAAAATAAAAGCTCAAAAATGAATTATCTTAATTGTACGCATTAAACATTAAATTTATTTTCATTTTTAAAATAAAATCAAATTTGCATATCTTATATTTTCCAAAGAAATTACTCTTTTTGAAATTTAAATATGTATTTTTTCTGAAATTTTTAAAGAGAGAATTGTTCAGTAATCCCAAGTACAGAACATTTTAGAAGAGTGGAACATGTTTAATAAGTGAAATACGGGGATATTCTTTACAATAAGACATATCTGTCCACTAATTTCCCATTTGAACTCTTAGGATTTCAACAAATTATATTTTATATGTTTGGAATAACTAAAGTATTTTTCCATTTCATAAAGTATACATTTGGGGGGGG
>BMAW01078509.1:0-91764 GCA_019974015.1 Nephila pilipes | reverse complement strand
ATATATATATATATATATATATATATATATATATAAAGCTTTTAATTGGAAAATTTTGGCTTTAAAATTTTTGTATTTCAGGTATCTTGCCTTTGATTTTCTTGTTTATTTGATTTACATGTATTATAATTTGCATTTTGGAGTGATCCAGTTTTTGCACAAAAAGATGCACTGGGAGAGGATTGGTACCACAGAACATGTTGAGCCTCACAATTTAGTTCCAGTCTGACTGTGTATGTTTTGTTGTATTGTTGGGAATTCAATGTATTCATTTTGTTTCAAATTTTATTTCTCTTTTTATTTATTTATTTTATATAGTTTCATAAATGTTTTATTTTGTTGAATTTTGGATTTTAATTGTTCTCTTAAATGTTATCAATTCCATATGGTTGAAAAGAATGATTTGTAATTTCGTTTGGGAAATTCGAATATGAAGAAATTTATCTCCACACGCACAAACATATGTCTATACTCTATATCAGGAACTCTTAATTGAAAATTGTTTCTGAAACAAAAAGCGGGATATTTTCTCAATTAATTGAGAACTATGAGTTACAATGAGTGCTTTAAATGGATTATTTAAATGCCGAATAAATAAGTAAAATGAAATAAAGTAAAATATTTAAATAAAAATAAAATAAAAAGTTATTTACAGAAAATAAACTTAATTTTTGACATACTTTAAATTCTAAGGTTTTTACTTAGTTATAACAAATTAAATTAAGCAATATTGTGATTTATGTTCCTTATTGTGGAAATGATTCGTCACCAACACCTTCTTTTTCCTAAATAAGAATGCGAATATTATGGCATCCCATCTAAAATCACAATGAAGCCTCAGCAGTAGCGTTGTCGTGTTTCTGAGCTCATGGATGCCGATGTTAAAATTTGAGCATACATTAGAGTCCTTATTCCGTTTAAAACTCATCGAGAGACATTTTGAAGTTGAGTTTCAAAGTCCTGTTATGGTGTGATATTGATATTAAGAGAGGGAGGTGTCATCTGGAATGCTTTCTATGTCACTTGAATGGGAGAGAAAATTACGAGGGCAATCACCAATATCCTCATGTAACTTCTAGTGCAACAGTTCCCAAACTTTTCAGTTCTCGTAACCCCAAGAATTCTGCAATCACTCCGACTCCACGCCCACAATTTATTTCACTCGTTACAGATTCTAAAATCTTCAACAAAAAAGGGGTACGTTGAATTAAATTAAATGATCTGTTTTTCTATTGTTTATTTTCTATTCATGAAGTAAGCAAACAGGTTGACACAAAGATTGAAAAAAAAAAAAAAAAAAAAAGGAAAAAAAATAACGGGATGTTTGGAGCTGCATTGAATTACAAAATTTTGAAAACATTGGGCTCAAAAGAAGATAAATACCATCTGAAATCCGATGATGCGTTTAGCTTTCAATAAGATATATTTAAGCCAGTACAGTGAGAAATTTTTTTTAACACTGCACTATTAGTAATGACGGACATCATAGCTTATAATAAAGTAATGGAGACAACACCCGAGGTTTTATGTGTTTTTTTTATCCTATTCTCCTCATTTCTCCTCTTAACCACATGTGAAAATTGATCTTAGTTCCATTAAATAGGCAATTTACCCCATTGGTTTTGATGGAACCAGGTCTCTACTTAAGTGTCCCCTATGACGATACTTTTGAATATGGCCATTAATTTGCTGTGATTGCTTAAATGTCCTAGTTATCGAAGGTTTCAATATTATATAATTTGCATTAAACTATTTATTCAATACTAAGAATATGAAAACACAAGAACATATTGAAATTCTGAAAAAAAATCTTATATAATCAAATATAAATTACCTTTAATTTTATAAATTATTCCGAATGTTTTGTGTCTACCAAAGCACTTCATCATAAGTTTTAATTTTTTTACATTTTGGATAACTTTTATGAATCATATTATGTATCAATAATAATTTTATTCCATGTCTGAAAATTATGTACGTCATAAAATTACATAGATAATTTAGTTTTTTCAGTGTGTTGCCAATATTCTACGGATACCATTCGTGTTTCAATTTTTTTAACTATAATTTGCTTAACTTTTATTTATTGTTTTGGCATTTTTCGTAACAGAACTTTCGAGTAAACCTGTTTTGAGATTTAAACTGACGTTGTTTCTTTCGAAAAACATAAGCTTATTTTTTTATTAAATATTATTATTTGTCAAATTTTTTTATGAAATAAAGGTTGATTACAAAACTATGTAATTACATTCCCATATAATTTCTTAAGCTGATTCACGCATAATTTCGCTTAACTGAAATTAATCTATGGAAATGATTAGAGGAAAAGTTCTTCCTCCAAAAAAAAAATCCTCTCCCCCTCTTCCC
Organism: Nephila pilipes; assembly: GCA_019974015.1. Taxonomy (NCBI): domain Eukaryota; kingdom Metazoa; phylum Arthropoda; class Arachnida; order Araneae; family Nephilidae; genus Nephila; species Nephila pilipes. The sequence goes on along the minus strand of BMAW01078509.1, from coordinate 89,397 downwards.
ATGAAATGTAAAAAAATATTTCAGTTACCTACCACAAATGATTAAATAATAATTAAAAATTAAAATTCCATGCAAAGTTTTACAAAGAACATGTTTATTCTCCAAAGTTTTTCTGTTGTAAAATAATTATTAAATTATTCAGTTAAATATTAGAATTAAAGTAAACAATAATATCACAGTGGAATGGAAAATTGATTGATAGGTGGTTTAGTTGTTCGACTGATTGTTTACTTGTTTGATTGGTTGGTTGATTGACTGATTAGGGATAAGGCAGTAAAGGATACAAAAAACTCGTATTTCACACTTCATTTTGAAAAGTACTCGGGTTATCATTTTGTCATTTACTAAAATAATAGTCCCTTCAGTGACTAGCAAAAAAAAGTTAGCATAGGGCACAATGAAAAAGCAGAAAGCTATTTTACATAAATATACTAAAAATGAATGGTAAAATAATCAATGAAATGTTTCGAAAAAAATTACCCGTTTTATTGCTTAGTGTTTGGAACAGTTTATAGCAAAAAAAGTATAGGAGTTATTTCTTTTTCTCTCTTCTGTATAGCAACAAAACGGTGCTCAGCCGTTTAAATTTTAGATTTATAAATATTTAAATTGAATATCTTTTAAAATAATACTTTTGATAAAAAAAAGTATATTTATTACCATAATATAGAGAATAATAAGCATGTTTTTTATATCATAATTATGATAGGAAAAAATAAGACCTTATTAATTACTATGATTGATAATTCTAAATTTTGACATTATTGAAACTCAGAAAAAGTATCCTAAAATTGGATTTTGAGTATTACATACAGAGAGACTATTTTCTATACACACTCACAAAAAATACTAAAAAGTGCTATTATGTAATTATAAACAACTTTAACTAAAGTGTAATGTAATAATACACAATAATTTGTTTTTATTTCGTTTTCGAACAGACAACTTCATTTATTTTTATGTGTGTAACCTTTATATTGTGATTTAAATGCAAGAAGATAATATTTTAATGGAAGTTGTCCTTGATTTAAATATTTTATGCAAGAGATGTCTAAATAACTCGGTTTCAATATGTCTAGACATATGACGACGTCGTTTCTAGTTTGTTTTCGTGGGCTCATTGATTTTCTTTTATTAACGATGTCATCTTTTAGTTTATTTCTTTCAATTCAACTCTTTAAAGTCATTTACATTGCAAGTAAGTTTTGCATACATCTAATTGAAAATTTAAATATATATAATTACGTACGGAGGAAACGTCAGATTCTTAAACCTAACTACACTTATTCTTAAGATGTTATCGATTCTAACATCTTACAAGTATTAACCTGTTACCTCAGTCGAGGTGCATGTGAGCAGGAATACAGCGTATTGCTAGAGATACGTAGCTCCCACTATCATAAAGCTGTTTTTTTTTTTAATTTTGGATAATCTCCCTTAAATGTTTTGAATTTACGTATGAAGGACCGGCAGAGGGACATTGTGTACTTAACGCCCTGAAATGGTATCAGTCTATTCGAAAAGAAAGGGTGCTTTATTTCTCTTTGCAGCATTACTGAAATCATTAATTTAATGGTTGCATAGCAGAAATTGACGTACCTGAGAGATGTAACATGTGGTGGCCCAACGCAGATGTTCATTTGAGTAACTTTACTTATTGTGAAGGATCCGAATAGGGTCATTGTGTTCTTAACGTTCAGAAATGGTATCGGTCCATTCGATAAGAAAGTGTGCTTTATTTCTCTTTGTGCCGACCCTGTGTCCCTACCAGAAATGCATTTAAATAAGGGTTTCACCAAAATCGGCAAATGTACTCTCACGATTTTAACACACACCGACATGGAGACATGCGACACACGAATCCACATTCACACTTGGGCACATTACTTATTTAACTTACAGTAAGTAATGTTACTACAATGAACATCTGCGTTGGGGCACCACATATTACATCTCTCAGGTATGTCAATTTCAGTTATGTAACCAATAAATTAATGATTTCAGTAATTCACCAAATGATCGTCTTCTCATTGATTAATTTGTCATTCAATTCTAATCTTACACATTATTATCAGAGCTTCTTCCCTTCCACTGTATGATTCATTTGGCATTTTAATAATTACTAGATATAGTTAATCTCTAAATTCAAAGTTTAAGATAATTAAGTATAGAGGTGGAAGCTGTGTGTGTATCCACTTAAATTAACAAGTCCTTCCCGAGCCTACCTGCAAATGAATTTTTCACAACTGATTCGTAGAAACAGACAAATATTCAATGTTATTCTTTCGTTGATTGACACTTTCATATTCAAGCATATATTACATAGGTCAATGAAAGTATGATAAACGCAGATGGAATTTTTGAAAAAGAAATAATCCAGTCTATGGAACAAATTAATTTTCTTATTAATTAATTCTTAAACTTTAGTTTAATTTAAAAATGAAGTCACAATATATATCCTAGCTTCTCATGTAGGTATTGAGTTTCGTGAATTAATAATTCCTCTATAAAATCTGATACTTCTACTTTTGTATGTATGAATATACATCGTGTGTTAAATAAGAGGAATTTGCATATTATGTCTATTTTTTCGAAAAGTTTTGAACCAAAAGTACTAATCATGCTGCTGAAGAATTATGCAAATATTCAGAGTCAAATACGTAAGCGTACATGTGAGTGTTTACAGAGCTGTGACTATGGAGAGTGTACTAACGCAAGATGGACTATTAGCGATTTCTGTGTTCGTATTCTTCCATGACATTTTCCGTGCTTCTCACAAGAGTTGGATATTTTTAATTAGGTATCCAGTAAACTGAATAAACACGTAAATATGGATGACAGAATGAGATTAAGAACTTTTGGGGAGTTAGAAGCAGGACAATCACAAATACATGCGGCTAAAGTGAGCTTAATGTAACTTCAGTGTCGTCTGCAATTTGAGGAAGAACTTTCAGAAAACCGAATTTATATCGAGAACACTTGTACTCTAAAATCCACAACGACGAATGAAGATCACTATTTAGCACTCACAACATGGCGACACAGGAGTGCTACAGCTTCGCAACTCTCACTTGAGCTGTATGCTTTCACTGGAGCTCGAGTTTCATGGTCTACATTTACTCGAAGTATGAGTGTTTTTTTTTGTATGGTGCGGACACTATGCGCCTTGGATCAGACTTTATTGGAGCACCGCGCTTTATACAGATGAGTCGAAAATTTGCCTGGATATATATTATTAGCGTAGCTTTATCTGGAGACAGACTGGAACACAATACCTTATATTTTTCATCAGGCAAAATGACCAATACGATGGTGGAGGAGTGATGGTTTGGGCAGGCATTGTATTGGACACTGCACACTCCTGTGTGTTCTTCATAATGGCTTCTGGGCTGCTATGATTTATATACAGGAGATCCTAGAGCCCTGTGTTTGATTTTCAGAGAGCAGTTGGTTCTGAGTAACATTTAACGGACGACAACGCTCGTTCACATAGGGCTTAGCTGGTCTCCGATTACGTGGAAATAAAGATGTTCACCGCATCAGTTGTCCAGCCAGACCTCATGATCTTAATCCTATAGAGCATGTTTAAGACGCTCTTGAAAGAATAATTGTATCTTGCTATGTATCTCCAAGAACCATTCCGGAATTGCCTTGCGGTAGGAGTGAAATCTCCTTAACTGCCTTCTGTCCAGAGTGCCGTTAAGCTGTGAGACCCGTCTGTCTGTGAGAAGGGATTATACTAGGGTTTCTTTCCCGGGAACCCGGATCCCGGGTTCCCGGGAAATCATAAGATTTCTGTACTTTTTCTATTCCCGGGAATTATACTTCGTTCCCGGGATTTCCCGGGAACGAAGTAAAAGTTGATGAAGAAGATGTTAATGAAGAGTTTAGCTGTGAAAAGATGGTTTGTTTGGATACCAAAACATACTGGAATAATTTGTTGACAATGCTTGAAAGATTTTTAGAAATATAGTCAGCAATTTTAAAAACATTAATTGACATTAAGGAAGAACAAAAGATGGCCAATGTAGAGTTTGAAACTGTGACTACAATCGTAACTGGCTTAAAGCCAGTAAAAATTGGTTTAGAAAAATTATGCAGTCGAAATGCAACTTTGCCAACTGCAGATGGTGTATTTTCTTTCGTTATTGGAGAATTGAACGAACAAAATTCAAAATTTGAGAAAAATATGAAATATTCTCTAATCCAAGGAATTAATGAGAGACACAACGTTAATTTAATAGGATTAATGAAATACCCGAATTTTGGGAGAAAATACGAAGCAGCTGCAGTTACTGTCGATATTTCGCGGTTATCTAGTAAAAAATAGATTGGTTAGACAAGCCCAAATGATAGGGACAAGGCTTTTCTGCGAAGAAGAGCAACTCTTCGCACTTAGAAGAAGAGAGCATGGAGATTTTGAAAGAAAAACCTATGACGTTGGACGAAAAATTAGAGAAAGCAATTTACTCTAAAACAAAAATTTTATATTGTTCTACCAAAAAAAGTACTAGTCTGAACAAAATCATGAAACAAGAGATGTAGTTGTTCGACTCGACTGAAAATCCATCACCAAACATTATAAAACTATATCAGGCTTTAAAAACAATTCCTTCAAAGTCTATTGAAGCCGAGAGAGCATTTTCTGCTGCCGGATTGTTCGTCACAAAGCTTAGAACAAGGCTGAGTGATAAAAGTATAAATTGCTTATGCTTTCTAAAATCCTATTTTAAAAATGAATAATCAATTTATTACATATTCTTTGTATTTTTTAGCTCATTATATAAATAAGCATTAATTTTGGAATTTATACGTATTTGTATTTTATATAATTATTATTGATTTTATTTAAAAATAACTCGTTTTTAAATTTTGATGTATTCCCGGGAATCCCGGGAACGACAATTACATTCCCGGGAATGGTAAAACCCGGGAAATCAGAAACCCTAGATCATACCCTCCTAAGACTCTTTTTCTTTTTGATATCACAACATGGATTTTGGGCATCACTATTTACTGATTATCTTGCGTATGTAAAATGACTTTTTAACGAAACGCCTCTTTCTCTATTATAAATGTATATTTATACCAAATTCTATTAATATTGGTCCATTAGTTTTTCAAAAATTTGACATAATGTCAAATTTTCTTAATTTAACACACAAGGCACTTAATTTTGATTAAAAATCCATATACGAATGACAAGAACCCTTCTCAAACAAATACGCTGTTGTCTAAATAATCTTACTAATATTTAATTTTAAAACATTTAATTTAAAAAATTAAGATATCTTAAAGGGATTCTAATTTTGAACGTGGATTATCAGAGACAAGTAACTATAAACTCGTTTGCTATATAAATCTCTTTCAGCTATCGTCAACTTTTCAGTTGAACTCAAACTTTTAAATTTCAGATGTTTTTAAATACCACTGTAATTATTATTTCCTTGTGCTATTTATAACATTTTGTCATTGCAACTGTTGTAAATTACATAGATATCAGTAAATGAATGCGTAACAAACAACCTTTTTAGCCACATGCTTATTGAAATGTATATTTATCTACAATACTAAGTAAAATTTAAATAGTAAAATAGCTACAAAGTAAATAAACACAAGAAAAGGCAAATTTATAATATTTTAATCAGCTTATTTAAACCTTTTTATATGTTATCCCTTAAATTTTGTGTTTAAGACTTTTTGTTATTTTATACAATTACCTAAAATTCAGAAGTTTTATTTCAGTCATTTATTTATAACAATTGGTATTTCATCTCATTATTAAGAAGAAATTAAGAAATTAGATAGTCCAAACTTCCCCCCCCCATTTTTCCAAAGGTCTAGGTCGCAGTTACACCTTGTTTAGCTCAGCATGGCTGCATACAAAGAATGAGAAATGCATGAAAAATTATTAATTCTACAAAATTTAGTTTTTTCATTTCCTTATTTGTGACAAAGAGTTTTTTTTATATATATTTAGCGACAATTAGATAATCGTCATAAGTAATGTATTTTCAAATGTATTTATTTATCATTATATTTCCTCGTTACAGAGATATAATTATTGTTTGCGTTTAAGATGTTAAATCAAAAATTAGAGATCGCTCAACGACCATGTTATTCTAATTAAAATGTTATTTGACAAATCTTCTCCTATATTTAAATGATAACTCAAATATCCCTTATCTGTCTCTCTTTCTATATATGTATGCACTATGACTTGTACTATAGGTGTTTCACTCACACACACACACGCTCAAATTTCTTGAAAATTTTATTAGGAGACAAGTTAAGAGCTCTTCCGAAATTTTTCTGTGACCTCCCATGAAGTCAGGACAACTATAATTACGTAAGAAAGTTGAATGTGTCGGTGTCCACCTTTAAAGTGCTAACGAACACTTGGGAGATTTGTCCGTCTTGTACTTGTGAGCTAAACGTTATTAAAAGTACTGTAACTCTAATTACTAGAGTATTGTCATCTGTTTACATTGCTAATTTGTACAAGCTCTGTTTTTTTTATTTTGTCACTAATCTGTGCAAGTGTTGTTTTCCCTATTATGCTGCTAATTTTTTTAAGTTCTGCTACGTGTGCTTCAATCGCCCTTAAATATTATTGAAGGAAATGTCATTCTCAGTTTTCCACCCAAACGGACTGGTTGCACCACGCAATCAAATTTTGGTCAAATTTTGTAAAAATACATATAGGTTTGTGTATAAGTAATTTAATTAGCGTTGTTATTTAATATTCATTCCAATATCTACTAATGTATTCGTTCTATACTTAGCAATGTTATTGAACCATAGAAATGCATATTTTTTCACATTTATAAAAATCTGAATATTAACTTTTCAACACCCTTAATGAATTTCAAAGATTATTAAAATATTTTTATTTTCTTTTTGAAAAACAAATGATCTTATTTAGTTTTGTGAATAAATAATCAGAATTTAGGAGATCTCTTTCTGATCGTCTAATAGAGAATTGATTAAATTTTGTTTTAAGAAACTCGAATACAAAACTGTTTCAAAAGTTACTTTTTACTTCTAAAAGTATGATAACATTTGTCATATAATACGCATTAAAATTGTAGAATTATTTAATGAATATTAAATAATTCTGCCATTATTACCTTACTTACCTTAAAGATCTTATGAATGAAAAATACACAGTTTGGTATTATTTTGTAAAAAGATAAATTTTTCGAATGCATAGAAAACTTTCTTCTAGAATTTGATAATGATTCAAAAATACAATAAAAATAATATCATTTTATACCTGAACTTAACTGCTTTTGATAAGATATGTTTTTAAGGTGGTTTAAGATATTAATTCGAAGTTTCTATAGTAATATTTTTGAGAAAAAAGATTTGTTTGCTAAATTCAAGATGTACATTTCTTAGTTGATTGAATTAATAATTTACAGTATTTATATCATATGAACAGCAGTTATTCTCTGAAACCATTTAGATTATTTCATTCACTAAACATAATAAAAAGGCTTTAAAATTCAGAAATTAATTTTAAGTTAGGTAAATAAGAACAGGAGAACCAGAGAAATAATTTAAATGCTTAAGATGTATACTACAAAAAGCATAATTTATTACTTAAAAACTTTTCTGAAACAGTTGTAAATTTTTAAGAAACAACATGTTAATAGTGCAAACTTTGAGCTTCTAATTTTTTAAAAATAGACTTGGCTACCCCTCAAACATTTATCGTAATCTAGTAATTCCCTCACAAAATTAAATGAATCATTTTGAGAATTTTATTTCTTTCGAAATTGGGAATATATATTGCACAAAAATGCTAACAATATCATATGATAAATTTGAGGAATCTATAAGAATAAATATTTAAACTACTTGGAAGTCAAACAAAATTCATTTTTACTTAAGTAATTTAAATATCTACTGTATGATGGTAGAAAACGAGATCCATTTCTAAAAAAGGAAACATATGGTATGCAGAAAAAGCATACATTTTTAATATTAAATTTATAATAACGTTTGAAAAACCACCCAACATCAAAATTACATATGTTTAAATTATTTCTTAAAGTATATAATTCTAAAATTTAATTAAAAACTCAGTTTAATTATATATATTCAGAAATTCAAAGCTTATACATTGCGAAAATTATAATAGCTAAAATAATGTATACGATAGGAAACGTAAGCGACGCTTTATTTTAATAAAGAAATGTCAATTTCATAATTAACTATTTTCTGTGAAAATTCTTAATATTATGTAGAATTTACTAAGCTATAATATATTTTTCTACATTAATTTATTCAAAGAATATTAGATTTTAAAGAATAATTTCATTTCTATAAGAGTTTTGGAAAAATAAATTATTCAAATTTAATTAATTGCGAAATTTTTTCTTTTGTTTTCAACATTTGAATGGAATTTTAAATAACCGTGGCAAAAACCGAGTTTTTTGAACATGGGTTTCCTTCAAACTTCACACTTTGCGTAACATAATTTTTTTATACCTTAAATTTTAAGAGCAAAAGGGAACGTTCAGTTAAAACGAATTTATTCAATAATTAGTTTTAATAATTGATTTTATTGTTTGATATTTATTAAATTTATCATCTAAAATAAATACGTGTAACACTTCTTAGCTCAATTACGCATTACGTTAATCATTTGAGATGCATGTAATTAATCTTAAAAGCAAACGTTAAATTATGTTATTAAATTGAATTTATAAGTTAATTGTAATTAAAATTAAAGCAAACGATAAATAATGAAATTGAATTTTATATCAGCTACATATAATTATAATTAAAGGGAAAGATAAAATTATTAAACGACGAATTTGGCGATTATTTGCCGAATTAGAGAGAAACTTGGCGTAAAATTTAGTTCTTTAAATAATTAGTTTTAATCGATTAATTTTTATTAATTATTGTTAAATTATCGTAATAGCATCCAAAACAATCGTGTATAGAAAATTTCAGCTTAATTGTGCACATTAAAATGTGAGAGAAAAAGGTCTTAAATTTTGACCCAGGCAAAATTACAATGCGAGTTAAAGAAAAACCATTGACATAAGAAAGCACTTACTTCTTAAGGCATAGTGATTAAATGAAATTCTTTTAGATCATAATAAAGAAGAAGTATTTTTTATAAAATGTTTTACTCTAAATTTAGCATTTTGTGTTAAAATAGTCTTTGTACATTTTTCGTTCTCAGTAACTTAATATAAAATCAGTTTTAAAAAATTGCCAAATTTTCTAATACCCCAATAACTATTTTTCTTGTTTCAAAATCGATAACTGTTATGAATAATTAAATATATTCTTTTACACAATAAATAACTCGTGTGCCTCTTTAAAAAGCCTTAGAAATATTCAAATCAATAATTTAAGATAAATACCTTTAAAATACCAGTTGATTAATGACTAAATTACGCTTAAAATATTTAGATAAAGTCTTTTCTCATTTGTTTTACATTGTTCAAATAGCAAACAAAAAAAATCTTTTACCACAATTAATTAAATTCATAACGGCTAAGGAAAATAAATAGGACAATTTTAAAAATAAATAATTTCTTACTTTTTAATTAATTATTTTATCCTGCTATTCTTATTTATCTGAAGTTCAGCTTTGATTTGTTCGAGGACTTTCACTGCCTATTTAAAATTTTTCTGGACAGTTTTAGTTATATTTGTCGTGAGGAAAAAAAAAAACCCATTTAATTACTCATAATATATATTAAGCTCTTCTGTTACGGTTTTGAGGAAAATAAAACAATTAAAATCCTCCAGTGAATTTTTTCTCTTGATTGTGTCATGATGGCTTTAATTAATTAGTTATATCTATTATGTTAGAGACTTTAACAATTCTAAAAAAAACAAATTAATAATTCTAAAAACATGTTTTAAAATAATTTTTAAAATCTAGCAACACTTTTAGCCCTGGAAAACAACTTTATATTTAATCGTGATTTAAAATAAATTGATGAATGCGTTGAAATTATTGAAATAATTTTTAAAATAAATTGATTGTTTACGTAAAACACCCTTTATTGTAAATTCCTTTTGCCATTTTATCAAATATTCGTTTATAACACTCCAAACAATACTATCTGTTCTGAAATGCTAGAAATGCCAACATTTAACAAAAAGTATCAAAGAAAGAATTTCTTTATGAAAATAAATAAGTTTATGATTATTATGAAAGAAATGAAAACGAACGATATAAAATATATAAGTGAAAAAATAAATTATTAAAGCTTATGATAAATTTCTGTTGTGATATTTAAATTAAAGCACAGGATAAATTATTAAATTAAGCGTATATAAAAAGAAAAATAAATATTGTGGTCAAAAAATGAAAAATAAATAAAAAAGTAATAAAATAAATTTTCACATACGTCAAGATTTATTCTTAACAATACATATTATCATCAAGACTATTTTCAATAATAATAACACTTCAGATTGAATAGTCATCGAAAAAAAATACTGTACTTTCTATAAAAAAAAATACTTTCATAAAATCTATTTAACTTAATGTGTTATGAAAAGAATGCTTACACCATATATAGTTTAAATTTAACTATATTACTTAAAGGTCTGAAATATAATACTGTCTTGTAATTATAATATAAAACCTCCATCGAAATTACATATTTGATGCGTAGAACAAAAAGGGAGTTATATATAATTAAAAAATATTTTTTTAATATAAAAAGATAGCCAAAAAATTGCGACTAATAAATCAGCTTTTAATAACAGATCTTAAATTTAAAAAAAAAAATAACAAGAGCATTCTTATTTCTTTTTCCTTGAAATAAATAAGACGTACTTTTACTTATTTATATATATATAGTTTTTGATAAAAGTTTTATATATATATATATAGTTTTGAAATTTCGAGTGGGTTGATTGTTCATTTTTACATTAAGGTAAAAGTAATTGCTTACAAAAGAATTACTTTTACCTTAACAAAATTGTTATTCCCATCAAAATGTAATATGTCTTAACAACAGATGCAAAACACCAAAACTAATTACTGATTGATTGACTCTACACAAATAAAAATAAGTTCTGAAAAAATTAAATACCTAAAAACCAAGTAAACATTTCAAAATTTAATAATTTTTGAAGTTATAAATTTGATACTTATATTTTTTTAAGAATGAAAAACGAACTGTACTAAAATATGTGTTATCATCTGATAGATAAGTTTAAAATAAAATAAAATCCTTTTTAGGTACCAAAATTCAAAATAAAAAGTTATTATATATGAATACTGTCACACTTAAGAAAGGTAAGAATCAATATAAAATGTGAAGTACATTATAAATATATAAAAAGTCATATAACTATATGCATATTCAACTTGTATTATTTACATGGTGTTTTATTGTGTATTAAACAGGCAAAAAAGAAATTTTTTCAAGATTTATATTGATTAAAACTATAAGAAAAAAGGAATTTTCAAAAATAAAATATTATATACATATCAAAGGGAAAAACTACAAAGATAAAAACAATTATCAAGAATTTAAGAAATAACAATAAATTAAACTAAATTATAATGAAATAATTAAAATACTTCATTTGTTTTTTATTTCTTAAATTTCATATTTAAAAATTAATATCATCTACATCCAATATTCAAATAAAACAAACAAATTAGTAAATAATTTAAAAATTAATCTATTTTATAATTATAGTATTTTAAATTTCTTTTTAAAAATTATTAGGATATTCAGTCTTTATAAAAGTAATGTATATATTATTCACATTATTTTGAAAATTTAGAGGCATATTAACTAACTTCATATTTTTAAGTATACAATTGCTTAAAAATAACATTTTCCTTTAAATCATTTCTTATTATTTGAGTTATTTTGCTTCTCATGTAATTAAATGTTTTCCTTCGTACTTTTATTAGATTCATAAATAAGCTTGTATTACTTATGTATTAGGGAATATATGTGGGAAGATTCATTCTCACTGTCAAAGCCACCTATTAAACAAATAAGAATCCATTTCCTAAGCTATCACAGTTCAAGAAATTGAAAGTATTTCTTTAGCTTGCTTTATGTAAACAAAGTATCAAACACATATGCGCAATTCCCATACGAATAAAAAAATTTACTTTCAAAATAAATCCTTAAGCAAACAGTATTTGCAATGGAGAAAATAAAAAGTTATTTTAGTACGCTTTAGGCATTGTTACACGTTCGTCGTTTAACAACACAGCATGTGCTTTATGATCATAATTTTAAATTTGGTATATGTGTAGAGGAATACCTTCGAATCAATTTACTGTTTACGCAACGAAGAATTTGCATGCACTATTTTCCTCAGAGTTGGACTCAAATCACTCACTTCTGAGCTTTATACTTCAATTTAGTTCAATGTAAATGTATTGCAGAAGAGAACGAGCTCAGATCAGAAGCAATTTCATATAAAAACTTTCATGTTGAACCCAACAAAACTTTCTTTTTGAAAGGAAGAAATGACTTAAATCAAATTTTGTTCAAAGCTTTTGCAATGCAATAATGTTTAAGATTATTCATAAGAAATGCGAAAACATCCTCTTTCTTTCAGGCTGTGAAATAAATATTGAGTATGAAAGAAAATCTCTTTTTCTGAGTATGTATAAAAATGTTTTTAAAAGTTCTTATTTCATTTGCTATGTACATATGCATGTATATATATTTTACACATGTTTTTCAGTACAAAATTTGTTTTCGAATTTTAAACTATCTCCACTCATCCAATTGAGCTGAAATTTTGCATTCTCATATGACTGAATTGAAAATACCATATTCTGGTACGTTCAAGTAGCAACAAACTTATAGGAGAGTCTGGGGGCACGGACCTCGCACTTAACGTACAATTAAGTTGAAATTTTAAACACACGCTTAGCTCACATGTTTGCACTCCTTTCAATTCATCTTTAAGCAAAAGAGTGGTTTAAAATAATTTTTACTTGTACTCATTTTAGAGTAAGGGAATTAATATAAAACATAAAATGAAATTGTTTGTTTTATTGTGTAAACTTGATTATATGGCAAACTAGAGCTTTGAGTTTAGGTAATAATCCTGAAATTTTGAATAATGGTCAGATAGTAATGTACTAACCAATAAACACTTAGCACCCCCAAAAGAACGAAAATCTCTTAATGTGGAATTTTTTATGGGATGAATTTTTAATGTTCATGTCAAGACAGCTCTGCCTCAGAATCTGTTTGAGAATCAGCGATTCTTCAATCAATAAAGAAAGATTTTCTGCTGGAGCGGAGCTGCATCGGAGTGGGGCAGGAAGGGGATGGTAGTCTACCTTGAGGGATGATCTGAACCCTCGATATTTCTGCGGGAAAAAACTTGTACAGTGGCATTTGCAATGTTCTTTATCAACTATGCCAAAATGGGTTCACCCTCAGACTACTTATTAAAGCATCCTAGCATCTAGCAACGTTATTGAAGAGAGCCACTGCATACTCCTCCTCTAGTCTGGGCTCATGATATGGCGAGGAACATTTTGAATGATATTTGAAGTGAAGGTCGCTTTTTCAGCCATAACTGCAATTGATAACACCCCCTTCCTGCTGAAAGGAGTTTCGCTTTCGGGTAACTCTTATTTGACGTCATCAACTGTCTCTATTTGAGATTGCGGGTCCATTTGACGCGTGTGTCGTAGCCAGTACATCATTCAATTAGATTTATGTGTAGTTGGCTTAGTTAGACACACACATGTCTAACTAAGACTTTAATTTTTGATTTAGGAGTGCAAGCAACTAGTAGTTCTAGGTTGTGCTCTAGTCAAATATTGAAGTCTCGTGCCCATAAGGTTAGTCGAAGCGATGTTTTCCCCTTCGTATTTGGAAAGAAAGTCAACTGATTTTGAACGTTGGGGATGATTTGAGCATTCAATTTTTTGGTCTGGAGAAAATTTGTTCTGTCGCTCCTTGCTACTCTCTTATCAATTAGGCTAAAAGGGATTTTCCCTTTGGAAAGTTATTAAGGCATTTTAGCTTTAGTTTTTGATAAATATCTGTATTTGAGTTTTTCTCACAATGTGGCTTTATTAGATTCTGGGGCACTTTCCTCAAAATGTACTTTATTGTTAGCACTAATATTTTACATAATATGAAATGAGGTTATTTGAAGTATAGAGAGCATAATATTTTGCAAATAAATTCTCACGGATTTTGTATAAAAGTTATGGGAAATTTGAACCATGAAAGTTTAAAAAAAATAATTAAATATAATTGAATTTTTGAAATTGTAATATTGTTCAGTGTTAAAGGTATTGCGTTTTCATATACTCTGCAATTATTCAGTTATAAATCCAGAAGATCGTATTCCAGACACACTTAAAAGTAAATACACGACTTACAAATTTTAATACAACTATTATTATTTCGTTCGTCATTTTTCATGATTGTCATGAATATAAAACGCTAAGAATCTCTCTGAAGTCAACATAATATTTTGAACAGGCTGTTTTGTATAGTATGTTTGATTATTCTGCGCATGGAATGAAGATTTAAATCAATATTGTTTTTAAGAATCCACAAAAATATACATAAGCTTTCTAACTGTCATTCGTGGTTTCTGAAAGAGAAAAAAAATGTAAAACTATAAATAACATTAGTACAAATAAACCAATGAGTAGAACGATTAGAAACAAATCTAAAAATGTGTTTTATGAAAACACATCAAGATAACTTGTAAGAAAAGTGGACATATTCCGTTGTTTCCCAATTAATGTCCCTTTCGAGAAGAAGTCGTATTCCATATTTTAGCTTAAAATTAATTTTTTTAGTTCCAATTGAAAGAGGAAATTTCTGCGCAATATCTTCTATAGCAATTTCCAAAAACACCTTCTATAATCTTTATTATAAAACCCCCTTTTTGTTTTAAATTTAAGTTGTTTCTGAATTATAGAAAATGCTACATATTTTCTGGGTTTTGTAGAATGATGTATTTAAATCATAAAGATATTGGTTTACCATGTGTATTTAATGTGTTTTACATGTTTTACATCCTTAAAGATATATATATATATTTATCTAATATTATTTTTTAAACTTTGCCTTAGATTTGATTAAAAGATTTGATTTTTGAATGCTACTTCCACCGAGTTTTCTAAATTTCATTTTAGACGATCACCACTCCAATTGCTTTCTATTTCAGTTCTTCCTAAACTTGAATGTTAACTACTTATTCCTATTCTTACCTTCAAAAATCTTATCTTGCTTTTCTAAATTTATTTGCTTTAGCTGGGCGCAAGTGATAAATTGCAAAATATTGCATCATTAACCGTCATTGACATAGCAAGTACTTTCCTTCGACATAGCAACCGGGTCAATTTTCCGTTTAATTTATTTGCCAGAATTCAAATTCCCCACGCTTGATCATGATGATAATTTGGGATTTTACAGAAATGGAGGAATAATTTTTTCATTACAAATTTAATGATATAAAAACTTTTAGGTTCCCTCCCCCGAAATGAATTTATGAATTTATTTAACACTATTTTTACTTTCTTCGTTTGTATTTATTTATTTTATTGGAAAATTAATTTTAAATAAATTAGGTTTTTCGATTTCAGAAAATGAGCTGTTTTATTATTGAAATTGTTTATATTGCTGGTTGTTGGCCATTATTTGCTACAATACTTAATTGAGAATATATATCTATAGTAGTTGCGTTGGGGTTCAAAGAATGAGCACATTAATAAACCAATATGTTATATTTATTGTCTATTATTACTGTTAAAACTCTTTAAGAAAGTAATGAAAATAAAGGGAGTGTATAATCCTAAATAACTAAACATTCGTGCAATAGATTCCCAACCCCTGCCAAATCAATTGACAGAGGCTGGTAATCTATTAGAATTCGGTATGATCCCCTTGCGCTTACACCATATCACTCAAAATTCTTTCTAGTAAAATAAATACACAAAGATGACAAGCGCAGCTGTACATTTGTTACTTTTCGAAATTAGTTATATTAATCGTCTAACAGTCGGATATTGTATGATGACGTGCAGAAGTTTACGACGATCCTTCAAAATCAATATTGAAGATATTTTTGGTTATCAAAAATACAATAGAAGACACGACTAAAAGTGAGAAAAACAAAAGCATAATTCGCATTTCTAAAAACAGATGGAATGACGAAATATTAACGTAAATACAACAATAAAGTTATTTTTGGAAAGCGAACTTTGAACATGGGTTTTCTTTCAAACTTCACACTTTGCGTAACATTTTTTATACCTCAAATTTTAAGAACAAAAAGGAAAGTTGAGTATAATTGAATTTATTCGATAATAGTTTTATTAATTTATTTTATTATTCCACATTTATTAAATTTATCATTTAAAATAAATACGCGTAAAATCTTTTAGCTCAATTAAGCGTTATATTAACCAATTAAGCAACATGTAATTAAAACTGAAGACTAGGATAAGTTATTAAATTGAATATTATATCAGCTACATATAATTAAAATTGAGGCAAACGATCAATTATTAAACGAGTGATTTGGTGGCCATTTGACGCCTTAACGAGAAATTTGGCGTAAAATTTAATTCTTTAAATAATTAGTTTTGATCAATTAATTTCATTAATTGCGATTAAATTATTGTATTGTCATACAAAATAATTGTGTATAGAAAATTTCATCTCAAATGAGTGCCTTAAAATGTGAGAAAAAAAGCTTTAACTGTTTTGACCTAGACAGAGTTACAATGTGAGTTAAAGAAAACCCTTTAAAAAGTATGTATTTTTCCACCCACCCTCACCCACCCACCCACACACACACACACACTATGATTGTAAAAATCATAATAAAGAGTTTTCGGATTCAATATTTTAAGCAAGTTAAATATGTTTATGCATGCATGTTTACGGATTAATCTACATTGTTTTAAATAACATTTTTTTTCAAAACTTCTCTATAAATATAAAAATCAATGTTTTCAATATGTTCATTTTAAAATTTTTTATAATTGTCCACGTAGTTTTTTTTCGAAGCAACACATTTATATTAAATTCAAATTGTTGATTATAATTCAATTAAATATTGAAAGAGATCCATAAATTTAAAAAAATAATTATGGAGAACTATTCGGAAAAAATTACGAGCAAAGGAGGAAGTCTTTAATGTATGATGAATAAATTTTAAGATTGTTTGATGTGAATTTCCTTCGTTTCTTTTGTTCAACGAATTATTCAGTGTTCGTTCAGTCGTCACGGCAAGTAGTGCTGAAAGTGTTTCGCAACAGTATGTATAGTTAAATAGAGTGAGTTGTGAGAAGCATATAGGATTGAATGAAATTACATCTATGATATGGGCTATATCTAAATTCCTTTTCAAAGCTGAAAATAGAATAAAATAAAACTCAATGTTCTTCCAAATCGAATTTTTTATTCCTATTTTGTTAATAGAGGAATAATCTTTTGATTTTGGTAGAATAATTTTTCCGTAAAAGAACAGTGTTACTTCTATTAAAAAAGGCGTATTTATTATTCTAATCCATTATTATGTAATATTTTTATGCCTTAAAGGTGTGATATATAGTATTTGTAATCGTTTTTGTGGCCGTGAAATAAAAAAAATCTTGTTGAGGAGAATACTACTAAAATATAGAGTTAGTTTATAATCAATAAGTAGTGAAAATATTATCAGTCGATGATTACAGACACACTAGCTCCTTTGCCACAAGAAATTACTTAAAAGAACTTACGCAGACTGGGGATTCTGTAAGAGGATTTATGTCCCTTTTATTTTCCATTTTCTTATTTTGATCTTAATTTGATCAGTTACTCTTTCTATAGGTAAGAAGAAGAAGAAATTCGGTTTTCTCACTTCCTTCACTTTTTCTTTTTTTCCGTCTCACTTATTTTCTTATTCTGTTCAGGCTCCACCAAGTCCTATGCACAGGAATTTTTCTCGAATTCTTTAACCTCTTGCAATAGGAACTAGTGTGACTTTGGGATTTATTACGATTTTCTCTTCAACTAAATCTTTGTTCTTTCTGATTGTGTTTGAAATCAAAATTTTTCCTTATAAAAAAGAAACGTGACTTCTGTAATTCAGATTGAAGTTTGGAGTTAAACGAATAGATTGGATACTAGTTATATTTATAAGCAGCGATTAAATGAATAATTATTGCTGAAAGTTATACAGTTGGAGATAGAGATAATTTACTGAAATGATCGTTATTAAGAGATATTATTAAGGAGATAATAGTTTCCTTATCTCATAGTGCTATCCAATCAATAAAAACATCGGTAAACAAAAGAAAAAAAAACTGAAAATGCAGTGTAGAAAAGTGTTTCGAACAGGTTAGATCGATAATTAGAAATTGTTTCAAAGCTTTCGTATTGTGATTGGGGTGCATTTTAATCAATCCTGTTCCTAGAATTAACAGTGGGTTACAATTTATGCAGATGAACTGGCTAAGAAAAGAGACCAATTTTAATTAATTGTAAAAGACGTGTGTGAGTGATTTCCACTACAAGAAAAGGTGCTGTATCTACTTGTGAACTTAATATTAAGTAGCTCACTTTCTAAATTCACTCACCAGTGTTCAAGAATCAAAAGATATCTTACAGCTTTGGAAATATATATATATATATATATATATATAGCTTTTTCGAGTGAAAGGATTGTTGTTCATTTTTTAGAAAAATACAGTTCACGTAATAAATTAATTTTAAAGAAATGTGCAGCATGAAACATAACTTTTTTGAAATACCTTTTTGCTTAGTTTGAAGTAAGTTTTAAATATCTTTTTGTAGCTAATATGGCAACGAGTTAATCGTGTGTGCGCCATTTCTTAAGGTCAAATTTATATCAATCAAAGAATCAAAATTTTATTTCTTACCTTTATTGATAATTTTTAGTAACAATTTTTATTCTTGGAAAAAGTACTTTGAATGAAATTTAGACTAAAATTTTCGATGATATGTTAAGAGTTCTTATTTAACAAACAAGCTGATTATTTAGTACAGCAAAACATATTTAACAAGTATGAAAAACATATTTAATTACTTATTATATTTAAAAGATATTAATAAAAGATATTTTGGATATAATTTTAAGAATTTTTAAGTTACATACGTAGTTTGGATATTTTTGTTAGGCATTTAAGTGGTTCTAACGGAAGAATATTGAATATAAATCTAACTTGTAAAACATTTCATCACTTTCAATTATCCAGACTCTAGAAAGTATTCATATTAATTTTTAAATATGTGAAATTATACCAGAGAAATATTATTTATAAATTGAGCTATAAATATAGAATTTCCTGTAATATGTAATAACTAAAAATACCAATAAGATTCGTCCTATTTTGCTGATTTTACAGTGACTATGACATAAGATCTAGTAGTTTCAAAAAGTCATACTAATATCTTTATAAGAAATAACGAATTTCTTCCAGGAATTTAAGATAAAACCCTCCGAAAATTTGTTTGAATAAGAATCTAGCCCTCACTTATAGCTTAAATAAATAAATAAAATCTTATATGTGTGTTTTCAAAGGTAGTAAAGTTAGCTATTTTACATTGCAAAAGTTATTATCAAGAGTTGTGTGCCGAGGTGTTAATATGGCAAAATTATTACTTTGTCTATTTATTTTATATGATATTTCAGACATTTTTATAACATTCTTTATGTTGATTTATTTAATATAGTATGGAAGGTATCCCAATTGATTTTAGATGAGATTTTCATAAAAAGTAGATAAGTAGATAAAAGTTTCATAAAAGTAGAAAGTTGGAGGTATCTCTAAAGAAATTTCTTTAAGTATAAATATTTCCTAATGATTTCTAGTATTTATATTTACTATTATCAAAATGCATTTTAATGAAGAATTCTTTTTTAGATAATCTTTTTTAGATAATATATGTACACACACACACACACACACACACCAATTTTCTCCTAACTTGGGGGTATTTTAAAAATTGAATTACTTAAAATATTACCTCGACCCAATCTAATGAATCGAGATCTACGCAAACTAGATGAACAAAAGAATTGTAAGTTATCGAATAGGAGAAACACATTAATAAGCAACCCAAAAAATTGAATATTTAACTTTGAAGTGAAAAATTAAAGGATAATGATTGATAACGAGTAGTAGTAATTGATGTTTGTGAATCTGCATTGTAGGTGACAGACTGTCTTGCAGAACCTTCTAGAGTGAACGAACATTAGTATATCCGCTTAAGCTACCAGTGCAGGTGATTAAATTCGTTCGGACCTAGGCAAGCAAGCAAGCCCTTGATTTGATATTTATTCTAATTCGATTGCAGGTGCATTGAGGATTAATAGAGTGTGAGAAAAAACAAATGTTACATATTCATAATGTGATAAAAATAAAATGATTTGACTTTAATTTGACTGTTTTATCTAACGAATGTGAATTTCTATTTCGCTGTCTTTCATTTGTGAATAATCAATTTAGAAATAACTATAAATGCTGAAATTAATACAGAGAGGGGTGGCAAATGAGCTATAAAAATAATTACTTAAACTTATTTGCTTAATGTCTCAATACGATAAGAGAAAAACATTTAAAAAGATATGTATAATAAATAAATGGTTAAGGGCTCTAGAAACGACATCACTACTTAGCGTGACATAAATATTTTTTCTGTTCCTTAATTGGAAATACAGAACACATTGTACCTCTTGATATTTATTAGCCACCAGATAGGAATTGTTTTAGTTAACAACAAAGTGTAGCTGATCACACACTTTTCAAAAACATGTAATAAATTTCTTTTAAATCATTTTTTAAAATTAAAATAAAACACATATTCTACTTACCTTTCGATTGATGTTTAACCTTGTATCGTATGTAATCAGGAATCCAGAAAAAAATGACTGAAAATGAATAAAATTATTTAAATTCTTAAGATAGTTATCAGACAGCCATTTTTACTTGTTGATTTTTGAAAATTTCTTCTTAATTTGGTTTCCTAATTGGAATATATCTGCGTAAAATGATTTAACATTTATTTTTATCATTAGATGACAAAAGGGGTTCAGTTTATAATAATTCACATAGTATAATAAATTAAATAAATAAACAAATTCTATTTAATCCGATGCAAAGAAAATATTCCCTTTTTTTTAATTTGTGGTGACGAAATTGTTTCATCGCGACGCATTGCACAGCGCAATTTTTTTTAATTATTCTGTTTTTTTTTAATTAAATTATGTTTCAATAATTTTTGTCGCTATTTTGACACACATTCTTCCATAAAAATACACAAAAAAGAAAAGAAAATTGTCCAATTGAACAGTTTTATTTATCATAGTGTATTCAATTAAACTTATAATTAATTTGTATATATATTTATTGATACTTATGTACACCATTAAAAATAATAGGAACGTTTCGAATTGTATAACATCTTTTTTTTTCTTTGTTTGATTCACATAAAAGAATTCCTGTTCTTCTTTTTAAAGTCATTCATTTGTTTAGTTTATGTAGCCATTAATTAACGTCAAATTAAATTAAGGTTGCTTTGTTATAGTCGGAGGATGCAGATTTATGGGGAATACGTAATAAAAGAATAATTCCTAAGTAATAGCATTCTTAAAAAAAATGTAGATTTAAAAAATAAAGTGAGCTTTTGTTAGTCCACGGAAGTGAAGAAGAAACATTTTATAAGGACTTCGCTTGAGGCTGTCTTCGCTTAGTGTCAAAGAACCAGATCGAAACTTCGAACACTTTTCTAGGCAGAAATTTGCTTCAATTTTAAAGGGATACGGATCTGTGGGAGCAATTTTTGACCAAACATATTTCTTCGCAGAAAATTGTTCGAATCCTCATATAAATTTGTAATATTATATATCCGTTTGTGATGCAATATTCTTAACATTTGAGAGTATTTTAAAAATACGACATAAATACCAAGAATTTAATTTCTAGCTTGTTAACAATGAGTGATGAAGAGGCTCACGTACAGTCTTTTTGTAGTAACGTTGAAAAATTTTTTGAGAGTCTTTTATTTTATAGTTGCTTTCAGAGTAATTAAAGAGACTGGAACCCTGGGAAGAATATCTATTTGAACAACATTTCTAGGCAGAAAGTTGCTATAATTTTTATATAAGTTTGCAGTGTTGCAACTTATACATCCGTTTATGATTCAGTATTTTTAAAAATTAGAAACATTTCAAAAATGCACAATTTTTCATGAGAATAAGAATACGTAAAATTTAAATGTAATTTAACACTACAGTTTAAGGGACGAAACATGGAATATATTTTACACCAGAAAAAAAAAAGAATTGATTCCGGTAGAAATGAGTAGTATTATAAAATAGTCTATTCTATAAAGGATAGCGAAATCAGAATAAGAAATTAATATCTAAGAGTTTTTTATACCTGAAAAAAAGTTCAAATTTCGGGTCGTATTCCTTAACATTACACGAAGACACCCTTAATAGTAGTCAATCCACTAACTTTCATCAAGGTGAAGTGAAACAAATTTTATGAAAAAAAAAAAAAAATTCTAGCTTGTTAACAATAAGCGAGTGACTGCGGTAGCCTAGTGGTTAAGTCATCGGACTGGCGGCCGGCGGTTTCGTTGAGTTCTGGATTCAAGCCTTGATGACACTAAAGACCCGCCGTGTAGCCGGAGCTGATGCAAGCTAAATCTATCGGGGCCAAAAGTTCTCCCGTTGGCATGGTGTGGAAGTTAGGAGAATGAATGCCTGCTCAAGTGTCGTTCTCGTCACTTGAATGAGGTTCAAAATTACGAGTTCCGTCGCCATTAGCCATCGTGTAGATTCTAGTGTGATGTTAATTAAACTCAGCCAAACCAATAACAATAAGCGATGTTTACGTTTGGTTTTATTAACGTCACATCAGAATCTCGATTTAACCTCGATCAAGTGACGAGGACGACACCTGAACTTGCACCGTCTCTTCGAACTTCCACATCACGCCAACGTGAGGACTTTGAGCTCCGAAAGATTTAACGTGCATCAGCCCCGTCTACGGTTTTTGTGGCATCAAGGCTCGAACCCACTACTCAACGAAAACTACTGACCGCGAGTCCGTAATCATGACCACCAGGCTACCACGGCCATACAATATGCGATGAAGATGCTCTCGTAGAGGTGTTTTTAGCAAAGTTATAAAACTTACATGAGTTTTTAACACATGGTTGCTTTCACAGTAATTGAAAAGGAGCTTAAAGAGGACAAGGAACTCTGAAAGCAATTTCTTTTATTAAATATTTATAAGAAAAAGTTTATATTCTCCATATTTGGACTCACATGAAAAATGTTTTTCAGAAAAATTTTTCGAGCAAGCATTTATTATTAATAACTATTTTTTTCAACATCTTTTGACATTTTAAAATTCCAGCCACATCTGCAAATTTTAATATTTTAAAACATTTTTTTCTCAATTTCTTAGAAATTTTTCTCAGAATTCTGTGTATGAATTTCGTTGTAATAGTGTTATTTATAGTTGTAACAGATACTACGAAAGAAACACCAGTTACATAAGCAATTTTCTAGAGTTCTTTAAAAAATAACTATTTATTAACTATAACTATAAAAAAATAACTATCTGAATTGTTATTTTGTGTACAGAATTATCATAAAACTTATGCAAAACAACAAAGAAAAGATTTAAAAAGTTTGTGCTGATTATAAAAGCCTTAGTATTTCAAATGCGTGATCGTTAGAAAAAATAAAAAGCCGAAGTGACTTGCAAAGATAATTTAAATAATTCGCTAAAAATTGTAGCTAGAGCTATGAAAATTTGTGCATTTATTTATAAAAGACACTCAATTAAAATGAGATAATGGACTTCTATTCGCAATTTTAGGATAATGTATGTCCTTAAGCAACTAAATACATATTTGTATTTTGGAGAAATTGTGTTTGCTTAGAAATTTGTTTTCACAATATAAATGTGGAATGACAAGGATGCTAAAATAAGTTATTATTTAACTGACATATAAATTTATTTCTGTGTATTATATAAATGATGGTGTGATGTTTTCTGGGATTTCGTATAAATAAAAAAAATTATGAAGTTTGCAGAAAATATGATAGATGAAATTATTTAAGTACTAAGTCATTAAAATCACGTTGCTATGAGAAATGTATATTTCATTATTTTTAAAAATACTTAAAAATTCTTCCGAAGTTAAAGTCTACAAATTTTATTTAAATATCATTCGAAAGATAAATTCAAAAATATCAACTTAATTGTAAGAATTTTAATGATGTTCTACGTAAATGAATAAAAAATGTGTTAGGCATGTTACTGTGTTCGAAATTTCAAGAGTGTCTGTGTGCATTTCGTTTCTTTATACAGTTCAATCCGAACAAAAATATACTGATTCAATATAAATATTTCAAAATTGTCAGTAAAAGACGGTCGCTTAAAGAATACTTCAATTTTTGCCTCTTTTTTTTATGCATTTCCTCTCCAAGTTCCCCACCATGCCATAGGGAGGACTTTGAGCCCCGACAGATTTAACGTGCATCAGGCCGGCTACACGACGGGTCATTAGAGGCCAATAATTGAGCCCGCGACTGAACGAAAACCACCGGCCACGAATCCGAAACCATGACCACTAGGCTACCGCAATCACCAGATTTTTGTCATCTAACAAAAGTTCTTTATAAAAAGATCCCACGCCAATAGTTCTCTGTAGTTTTATATAAACATAACTGAAGACCAACTGAGCTGACTCTTAAATCTATACAAATGAAATATATTAATCTCTAATTTTATGTTTAACTACTTATCCGTGCTTATTTAGCAATAGTTTCAGTATTATGTGCACAGAAGTGACAACGAGTATGAAAAAGTGACATATGAAAAAACAGAAATGTAATTTTTTTTATTTTAAAAACCGCGACGATGTGTACATGTGTGTGAGATTGCATAATATATTTGCAAAACAAAATTGTATTTTTGTCAATATTTACTTCCAGAATACATGTTCCGTTTTAAGTGCCATTGGAGACGAAGCGCCTTTGGTTGCCCGCTAATTTGGTGATATTCGATTTAGAATAACTTCGGTTACGAGTGAAAACAATTTATGATGAGTGGATTCACCTTGCTAATATTGAAACAGATAAAATATGTCGCACAATAATGTGTAGATTTAAATTTTAAATTTATAGTAAAATTTATATACAGTCAACTGTTCAAACTCAGTTGAGTTCTAATTTGCACGAACACCTAACATTTGTTCCGTTAAGCCTGATAATTCTTTCTTAGTACAAAGCGAATCCTAAATGCTGTAAAGGGAAGGGTCAAATTATGAAGGTCGCTAATGCTTTAAACGAAGACAATACTGTGGACATTGTAATTGCAGGCGAAACTTGAAGTGATCATAAGAATTCAAGATCAATTCAAAATATTGGAAGAGGAATTTTACTGAACTGTTTTAAAGATGAATTTGAGGAGTTTAGTTTAGTTTTTATTAACGTCGCACTAGAAGCAACACGAGGTCTATTGGCGACGCACCTCGTAATTTTGAACTACGGTCAAGTGACGAGGACAACATCTGAGCTGTCACCCCCTCTCCTAACATCCACACCCCGCCAACGGGAGGACTTTGGGACCCTAACAGATTTAACGTGCGTCAGCCCCGGCTACACGGCGGGTCTTTGGTGGTCAAGGATCGAACCCGCGAC
This sequence comes from Nephila pilipes, assembly GCA_019974015.1. Classification (NCBI taxonomy): domain Eukaryota; kingdom Metazoa; phylum Arthropoda; class Arachnida; order Araneae; family Nephilidae; genus Nephila; species Nephila pilipes. Next base: position 63,717 of record BMAW01078509.1, on the reverse strand, counting down.
TGAACGAAAACCGCGAAAAAAGGAAAGCTAGTCCACGACCTTGATCACTAGGCTTCCGCGGCCCGATGAATTTGAAGAAACTGAAAGCTATATATATAGCTTGCAGATATTGATGATGAATTACAAAAAGTAGAGTTAAGTCTTAAAATTACTATAAATAAGATTGAACTGAATGTATGCAATCGTGTTGTAACTTCTTAATGGTCTAATACTAATCATCACCGAAAAATTTATCTATTAATTTGCCTGAAATAGCACTTCCTATTTTCGGAAGCAAGATGTGGGAATGGAACTTTTTATTAAAAATTCAGTTTGAAATTCTAATTTATGAAAACCCAGAATTATGAAAAAGGGAAAAGGTTTTCTTAATTTACGTGGATCCTTAAGAAGTGATTGAAAACAGTTGAAACCTTTGATGATCATTATGATTCGCTATTTAAGGCTTTAGAGCAAAAATACGAGAATCGCAGAATCAATATATTAAGATTCGGGATATTTTATTTTGCGAATTACACTGGTAACGGAATTCTCACGTATACTTCCTTTCGTCTAGCTTTTTCAGGTAAATACGAACATCAGGACCATGATGCATCCTAGTGATATTTTCTTTCCCATGGGATTTATTATCTTTGTTAAACTCGGAAGAAGCGCCCTCTGAATATCCTAGCAAAACTTCTCTAATTTTGTTCCTTCTAGTTGATCATTTTAAAATTCTGACCTCTATTTTCAAACACCTAGATCACAGTTACACCTTGTTTGGAACATTACAACCTCATCTGGCTCTTCCGCTATTAAACTCCATCGCCATCCATTCCTTTCAAATAAACTTTTGGCACTTTGCCATGATGTTATTTGATTTGAGAGCCTCTACTTGTGAATGAACCGTGATATATGCAAATTAGAACATAAATTGTGAATGGTAGTGAATAAGATTGATACTATATGATATTTATAGCATGTGAAGAGGGAAAGAGAGATTGTAGTTGGTTGTCAAGTAATTAATAGTAGAGAATGAGATCGGATGGTTTGAAAAGAAATGTTGTACATATTTTCGACTGATTTGAGAAACCATACAACACTTGATATTTAGAATCAAGTGATCATCTTAGAATGAATATTTGTGGCTGCGGTTGTCTAGGGAGTATTTTCATGAACTCGCGGCTGGCGTTATTTCCGTCAAATAGTGAGTTCGTGTCCTGATGTCACTAAACACTCACTGTATAGAGGAGTTTATGTACGTTAATTTGTCGAGATTCCTAGTCCCTACGTTGGCGTGGTGTAGAGTGTTTGAAAAGGAAGATATAAAACTCAGGTGTCGTCTTCTTCAATGCTCAAAATTATGAGGTCACGGATTTGAGTCCTGGTTTTTCTAAAGATTCGCCATGTATTGGAGATGAAGTACATTTTTGTGTCGAGCCTCTAAGTCCTGCCCCTCTTTGGCGCAATGTATAAATTTATTGAGGGAGGTACCAGCTCAGGTGTGGTCCTCGTCGCTTGACCGAGACTCAAAATTACGAGGTTTCTCGCCAACAGTCTTCATGTTGCTTGTAGGTGTTGCATTAATAAACAATAATAGAGAGTAAACGCTTAATTGGATCAAATTTACGAATATTTTTCTATGAATTTAGGTCTAGTTTGTTATTTGTAGGAGATAGATTTTATAATATTAATCTTTAGATATTCACATGTAAAGAATTCTACTTCCCTTTCATAATATCTATATGGATATTAATTTAATCTGAAACAAAAATAGAATAAAATTCTATGCAAAGTTTTCCAAAGATCAGGTTTAACCACCCAAAGTGCACAGTTCTTTAACTATTATTATTATATTACTCAATTAAATATAAGAATTAAAAAAAAAAGGAGAAATTTCGAGAAATGGACAGTAGTAAACTTTTCTTATATTAAAATTAAAAGAAACGGTAAATTATTAAATTGAATATATTTAAGCAAATTGTAATTAAAATTGAAGCAAACGATGAAGAATTGAAAAGTGATCCACCTAAAGCAATAGCCCCTTGGGTGGCATAATTAATAGTGAATTAATATTAAACTTATTTGACACCAAGGCACTTCAAGAAGGAAGCCAAACTTAAAAGACGTAATTTGAAATTCTTGAGGGAAAAAAAAGCTGTCTTAGGGCTTAAAATTCTGAATAATGTTATTTATTTTCATTCATATCTTGATTCCAGTTTACATATGATTTAAGGTAATACATAAATAAATAAGTAAATAAAATACTTAATTTTTATATTTGTTTCACTTTAATCTTTGAAAAAATTGGGGGAAATTTATTGCAACATATTTTTGAAAATTGAGTTCATTAGTGGTGAAAGCAGGTATCAGATATATATTTATTTTATTTCAATCCAATAAGAAATTCAGGAGAAATTTATTATGACGTATTTTTGGAAATTGAGTCTATTACTGGTGAAAGCAGACATAAAAAATACACGCAAAAACAAGATAAATTTTTGAAAAGTGGTCAGGTACGACATTTTTGGGTTAACTAAAACAATAACCCCTTGAGAGGCTTATTAAGTTCCAGATTTGAATGTCTGTTTATTTAGACGGTTTAACTGATGACTAAAATTTAAATGAGTCCGAGGGGGCTAATCTCCTTTCGGTGGATACGCATATCATGGCCACTAAGCAACCTAATTATCTTTGTCTTTCCCTTAAAGTTTACTGTGTGGTAAACACCGATGACACCTTCCCGAGATTCCCTAGAGATCATTCTCTATTTTCTACCCTCTCTTTCTTGTCAACCAATTTTACTCCTTTTTTCAGTTTTTCAAATGTCAAAATCACAGTTATGCAGTTTGTTTGAGGCAGCATAGCCTTTCCCGGGTTTTACGCCCTTAAATTCAACCTGCACAAAACTCACTCACACATTGAACATTAAATGAATTAGTATGGAACAAAAAATAATAAGTACCGAATCCAAAACGTCACACTCGCACTTATAGTATTGCTAGAATACTGATATGCTTGCGGATTAATTGAAACGTTTCCATCTAAATTGACTGGATGTAATACAAATATCCAAGTTGTCTTAGTAGTAAAAAAGAATTCAAATAAATAAATTCAATATGTCCAAAGTCATAAAAGTGTTCCTTAAAGAAAATTTTCACTCTACTTGTAAATACTTTTAGATAGTATAACAAGTTTTAAATTATTAAGTACTGTAACCTCTGTTCACCGTAAGAAAACGATAAAGAATGTTACAAAAATTGTTTTGGAGATGCTGTTATTGTTTGATGGAATAGAGGAGACTTTATAAAGATTGATGCATAAAGCTTAAGATAAAGACTAAATAAAACCCTGCCCGTCTGGACGTGATATATCATCTCGTCTTACGCGATTTTTCGAAAAGTTAAAATAACTTTAAAAAAAGTTCTTTTCGATACTTCAGGTTGAAAAAGCCATGTTTTCTACCATATGCTATTGCTATTCATTTCATTGAAAAATATCAACGCTGAAATATTTTTTTTATCATATATCATATAATATCGTAGAATTTAAAATCATATAATGTATAATATCACATAATATACAATATACCATACAATATATAATAGAATTCTCTTGCGGAGATATTTTATATTTAAAACGTTTTTATGCATTTCACTTGGTGTGTGTATGTGTATCAGTGTGTCATCAAATTTTTGATCGTTAATTTAACCAATTTCCCATCAATCTAGAGCTCTGAAACCTTGGGAATCGTTCTTACTTGCCTAACAATGCAATATTTAGACATTTGCAAAAAGTTTTAATTAATATTTCAATATTTTTTTTAATAATGCAGTTTAGCCCAACCACTTGGTGCGATTTCAAAAATTGCCAAACTTGGCGATTTTTTTTTGATGAACAATATTTAGACATTTGCGACAAGTTTTAACTAATATTTCAATATTTTTTTAATAAAATTTGCCACCATATAAAAACGTTGGTTTTTATCTCAAATTATTTAAACTTAAATTTGCTGAATTATGATCAAAATTAATTCTTAGATGTTGGCTACAGCCGTTTGTATAAACTTCATAGTAAATTTATCATTTGAATAAAATTTTACTGTTATTAAATTGCAAATCATTGTCATTTTTTCGGAGCATATAAATTTTGAAATTTCCTTTTTACTCTTTTAGAAACTTATGAAAAGTTATAACATTTTAATATTTATTTATATTTACTCTCTCATAGTGGATTGGGTTTTCCAGTAAGTTTTTTAGAATAAATTTTATGCATCTGATGTTAGTTTGTAATCTCAGGTATATTGATAAAATTTGAACATCCCATTCCAATTCAGAAGCAAGTTGAGGGCTATTGGCGAATAATCTCGTAATTTTAAGCCTCGGTCAAATGACGAAGACCACACCTGAGAAGGCATCGAGCTCTCCGAAGTTCTACGCAACGCCACTGGGATGATTTGGGACCTCAACCCAATTCAAAATCCATCAGCCCCACTACGGGTCGGGACTTTAGTGGGATCAGGGTTCAAACCCACGACTCGTGGGATGCAATATCGGCCATGAGTTTACGATCATGACCACTAAGCTACAGCGGCCCTTTCTGGTAGAAGGAGATAACCTCTGGAATCGGGAAGGTTTTCAGCGGAATTAATGCTGCCCCGAACATAAGAGAGTCCTGTACAAAATTTACTTTTAAGGCCTTTTTACAAATTTCGCGCAACAAAATGATTTATTCAATTTTTCCATTTATTACTACTCGTGTGGTGACCCGGCATGAAAGAACAGTCCCACTATAGCTCCTGCATGTCGCAAGATGGCTGTTGTTGAATGTATTTATAAACGTTATGGCGAAAAAATATTCCTATTCACCCCTTGTGCTATAACTCAATCAAATATACTAACACTAAAAAGTCAATAACCAGACAGTAGATAAATCTAACATAATTTATTCTATAACCTTGCAATATAATATTTAATGGGTTCCTGCTCTCCAAGATAACACCCTAGATAGATTCACCCGTTCAACTAATACAGAATTAAGGTTGTCTTACCCAAGACCTCCCAGTTGACGTAGACTTGATTCTTGACTTCATTACGATCATTATCGCCCGCAGCAACTTTTGATCTCGTCTACCACCTGTAAGGTATACACTCAACGCTAGTGCCACTTGACCTCTCTCGTCTCAATTTCACATTGCACTTATACTTTCCTATCTAAACCACTTCACTTTATTTCTACCTGCCTTTAATTTACCAAATCACGTTTTATTTTGATTGGGAAGAAATTGTTATATATAGCAATCAATCTCAATTAAAGTCCCCAAGGTTAGTGAAGAGAAAACCGAGAACACCCCAACGTCACAATGTCTCACTATAAGCAATACGAGGGCTATGTGCATTTCGTAAAAGGTGATTAAAATTGGTACCTCCTACCCTTTGGATGCCCGGCTATTATGTCAGGGGACCTCAGGGACTAAACCTTCTTTAGGTAGGTAGGAGCATCATGATCCCCCGCCCCCCCCACGGTCGGTGACATATCTATGGTAAACACGGGTGACATGCGCCTGGAATACCCTAGCGATCCTTCTCGATTTTCGATTCTACTCTTTGTCAAATAATTTTTTAAAATCTTTTTTCAATTTTTTTTTCTCACGCCCAGATCATAGTCTTATGGAACAGCATAGCCATATCCGGCTATTGCGCCATTAAAATTCTATCGCTCATTTGGTTGTCTTTCCAGCATTTTCTCACACATCTAGATCATATCTTTACCTTGTTTAGAGCGCATTGCTATGTCTTAATCTTGCAACATTGCAATCTTATCATTCACTCGTCTCTTTCCAGACGTCTGGATCACAACTTTACTTTGTTTGGTACAGCTTGACCACTTTTGGCTCTTGCACCGCTTAACTCGACCATCAAACACTTTGCCATATATTAAATTATACAAATTTGTAAGATTATTAAATTATACAAATTTGTAAGATAAGGAATATGCAAAATAATAATAATACAGTAACAAATAATGCAGAGCAAATAATAATGTTATTAAGTCCTTTCATTATTTCATTTCATAGGTCAATATTAATCTCATTTAGAATATCACATATAATTACTCAATGAAACTAAGATAACGTATTACACGGAGGGGATAGACAATTTATTTTACTCAGATCAATTAATAATCCTTAACCAACTTTATAAAGTCTTAATTAATCCCTCTATGCGTTTGATTTTATGAATAAATGACATATTCTTTTTACCAAACCTTTCTGGTTCAGTATTGAGAAGAAATATAAGAATAAAGATTAATAAATATAAGGATTTGAGTCACCGACATTTTGCAGATTCCCTTCAAAATCTTTTTTATCGTAATAGATCTGATACAGATGTTTTACTTGACACCCCCCCTCTCTCTCTGTTCACTATCTTTAATACGCATTAGATTATCAACTTCAATTTTAATTTCTTCGGCATTTGATCGAGGTTCAGGTTTGCGAGGTCCGTGATCTTTTTGTCCTCGTGTGTTTACTCCTCAGTGCGACGTCAATAAACAATTACAATCAAAGCATAAATTTAAGATGAGAATTATAATATTTTAGGAGGCGATTTGATGAAGGCTTTACATTATTAAATTATTCTAATATTAACTATTTATTCATAATGGACTAAATTGTTGAAATATTTTCGGAACTAATCTTTATTGAGTGATTTTATTTATTAATATGAATACCGGCGTCAGTTCGTTATGTAATGTGCCCTCAGGTTCTTACTCTCTTTACGCTTCTATATTTCCCCGGATATGGAGAGTGTCACTTTCCTAAGTCATTTTGCTACATTATGAACTTTATTGATTGGTATTATTAACGACGCTCTAGAAGCAATACAAGGGCTATTGGCGACGGATCTTGTAATTTTGAGCATCGGTCTAGTGACAAGAATGACAACTGAGCTGGAAAATGCCTCTCCTAACTTCCACACCACGTCAACGAGATGGCTTTGAACTTCTATAGATTTAACGTGCATCAGTCCTGGTTACACAGTGGGTGTTTTGTTGTAACAGGGATCGAACCCACGACTCGCCGAAAACCACCGGTTGAGAGTTCATCACCATGACCACTAGGCTAAAGCGTACAACGACACCTGAACTGACATCCTATTCAACTAACTACCACACGATAGCTTCGTGGTCATAGGTGTAGACTTGCGGCCAGCATTGTTTCCGTCAAGTCGTGTTTCGAACCCAGACGCCACCTAAGATCCACTGTATAGCGGGGCTGATGCTCGTTAAATCTGGTCAAAGTTTCAAGTCCTTCCGCTGAGGGGGTGTGAAAGGTGGAGAGGGAGGTACATGCTCCAGCTCCAGCCTCGTCACTTGACCGATGTTCAAATTTAAGAGGTCTGTCGCCAATAGCCCTCGTGTTGCTTTGCAGTGCGACGTCACTTTCACTGTCCGCAGGGTCTTATCTTCTGCATGTGTGTTAGGGAATCCATCACGGAGGCACCTAGTGATACTTTTTCTTTACCATAGGTTTTACTGTATTCGATAAATATAAGGTAACTCTTCCCCGGGATACCTTAGATATCTTTCTAGTTTTCAATCTTTCTTCCTTGTGTTTGAACTAATTTTTATCCTTTTTCTCCATTTTTTTCAAACGTCTAGATCACCGTTATACCCTTATCTTGCGTGGAAAAGCTTTGTTGTTTAAATATTTAAAATGTTTTTAATTTTTTTAAAAAAGAAGTTTACTACAGTTAATCTGATTTTGTGCATATGGAACAGACTACCACAAGTTTTCAATATTTAAATTTTTTTTTTCTCATCATACACATTAATCGGTCTAGCAATTTATGAAATTAACGTTATATTGTGGAAAAAGTTTACTTTCAGAAATACAGAGAAACTTATTCATGAAACGGTCGCTGTGAATAAGTTAATTTATGATACAAATTCTAGATCAGTTCCGGGAATATAAATAGACAAAGAACCGTGAATAAATTATATCCAACTTTTATCGATCGTCACAAGTTCTAGGCTTTTACAGCGAAATAATGCTTTTAAGAAAATTAACTCTTAAGTAATTCGCGAAAAGCATTTATTATTAATGTTTTCTAACGAAACTCTATCACTAATGACGTTGGATATTGCGAATTCAGTGGAACATACATCTTAAGATATCTACATTTAGACTAAAAGTATTTTACAATTATAAGAGGCGAAAGTGCAGGAACTCGTAGGACTTTTGAAGAATTATCACAGCATGATCAAAAATCAATGGGTATTAAATTGAAATTATATTTGTAACGAACTGACATTGTAATCAATACTTTCTCATTGCTTAATTTTTCCTGAAACTTTCATATAAATCGGATTATTATAGGGATATAAAAGTATTGAAACATATTTGTGTATATAAAAATGCGATAATTTTGAAATCTAATATATTTTATGAAAATACCAGGTTTTATATATAAATAGTATTAGTAACGATTTTTTAATATGATAGTTTTTTTAACAGATTGTTTTGTTTAACGGTACTTCCTAAGATTTGAGTGGTTGCAGTAGCTTAATAGCTATAGTCGCGGACACATGGCTGGCGTTGTTTTCATCGAGTCGTGGGGTCGAGTTCTAATGACCGGTAGTGGGGCTGATGCACATTGAATATGGTAGCAAGTTCTGCCCTTGGCGAGGTGAGGAAGTTTGGAGATGGAGGTACCAGATAAGGTGTCGCCTTCGTCATTTGATCGAGTTTCAAATTTACGAGGTCCATCTCCAATTGCCCTCGTGTTGCTTCTCAGTGAGACGTTAATAAACAATCTATCAAACCTAGAATTTGCATTCATATCGTGTTTCGCACCATACCCCATGTGTCCTACATACTATAAATATTCTTCTGGTAAATTTTTTATTCTTTTGAGGTCTTAATGTCTTTAGGTTGTATTTTTTGGTATCACCACACAGTCTACCAGGTCATGCTATCGGAACGAAAGAGGCAGACTGGACGAATCGAACAATCGCTCGACATCTGGGTCGAAGCGATGTGGCGATCAGATACTGCTGGCAAATGTGAGTTAACAACAGATAATTCCAGCGTTAATGTAGAATGAACCAAGATGAGCAAATTTAGAGTGTAAGAAATATCAACAAAGTTTTAAGTAGAATCAATTCTCTCCTCATCGACTGTTATTATTTATGTGCTTTGTGTTTAATTTAGTAACTAATTAGCTAGTAATTAATGATCTCGGAAACGAATAACAAAGAGGCGTTACGGAATGAATTGTTCTTAATTCGAGTAATCGAGAAATTATTCTAATATTAGAACACTTTTTCTGTAAAAGAATGAAGAACTATGCTATTATTTTTTTTTAAAAAAAACCTTCATTATTAAAATCCACTTTGATGCAAAATTCTCATTTTGTTTAAAAAATGTTTTACATAGTATTTTTAAAAAAGGAACGAGAGAATGTTTTGGCAGATGAGAACAGTACAAACATATGCATTAAGCTTTATCACCCATAAAATAAAGATAATATCTTCAGTTAAAGATTACAGCGTCTCTAAAAACTTCTTTGCCACAAGAGATTACTTAAAGGAACTGAAGCAGGCTGGAGCTTCTATAAGCGGATTTATGCCCTTTTTATTTTCCCTCTTCTACTTTTAGTCTTAGTTCCAGAAGAAAATTGCTAAAGGTGCAGGAAGAAAAAATTTGGTTTTCTCACTTCCACTTTTTTTTTTTATTTGCCGTCTCACTTCTTGCCAGATTTTTTCTCACTTATTTTCTTGTTCCGCATGGGTACCTTGAATCTCTAGCCTTAGGAATTTTAGCTCTAGAATTCTTTGATTTCAAGTTATAGGAAGCAGTAGAAATGAATATTTATGCTTGCTTTTTGTCTCTTCATTCGATTTTATTTGAGAAATTTGTATAGAAAATGGAGAATTTTGTGTAGCATTTATTGATATCAGTGTAAGGTACATTGAAGACAATATGGTCATTCTTATTTCAAATTGAAATTGTGATGGGTGTAAAAAGGTTAAAAATATAAAATGTGTGTGGGTGTTGGTACCATCTTTGGTCTTTAAGATTATGAAAAAGAATTTGGGTTTAACATAATGACTTCATTTTACGTAGCCTTTTCCATATCTCCGTATTGTTAAAAATTATCAAGTTTTAAGGAGCAGTTTTTTACTAAATTGAGTGCTCATACAGTCACCAATTTTTGTGTATGCATCCCTTGTATTATTATTATTTTAATGACACATTTTATCAAACAGTTTTCAAAAAATACGGATTACAGGCTCATAATTTCCAAATACTTTGAGTGTATCTCCATGTATGAGTTTTTTTAAAAAAAGTATTCAAAATATATTTTAAAAACTGCTGTCATTAAAATAATAACAATAAAATAAATGAACATAAAAATTGATTGCACGAAGCTGTCAATTTGGTAAAAATGTTCCCTAAATTTGATTAATTTTTAAATTATGGAGATGGGAAAAGGGTTGCTTGAAGCAACTCCACCTTAAGAATTTCACTTTCAAATTCAATATTTTACAAAACATTTTGTTTTGGACGACCAGTAAGGTGTATTTTTCTCGATAAATCCATTTCTACGAAGTTGTATCTCACTTAAGAAAAATGAGCGACGTTAAAAGGCACAAATGTATTATTTTTATGAACATAAATTTATTTCTATTTAAAAGGATTCGAATATAAATAAAAAAGGAGTTAAATTTATATTCTCTAGACTCCAGTTCACCCGAATTCTATATTGTTGGGATTGCCAATTGATCTTGGTCGCAAGATTACTTTCGGGAGATTTCCCGTCAAGTTATGGGTTTGAGTCCCGATTCCACTAAATTTACACACATATTTACTGTCAATTGGTATGATGTTCGATAAATCTGTTTAGACTTCAAGTCCTTCCGTTGGCGTGGAATGGGAATTTTGGAGAAGTGAGTGTCAGCTCAAATGTCCCCTTGGTTACGTGAGCTTGGTTACGTGTAATGAGCTGGGTATTTCACAACTATCTGCTTGGACGATATTACCCCGGTGAATACATTTGATTCGTCTCTTATGAATTAATGTTATAATTACTATTTATTTATTTTAATGTCTATAGTACAATGGTTAGTTTGAGAGAGAGGTCACGAAATGTCCTATTTAAAAAAGAAGAGTTAAATTTAAATCCACATTTTTATTTTCAAAGTTAATGCCTGACATTGTGGTTGCATGTTTAAATTAAATTGTAGTGGTGACATTTGATCGAGTAAGGAATTTCCATCTACCTAAACGGAAGAAACACTATGATGCAGCGGTGGATTCCGGTTGAGTGTAGTTCTGCAAAACACGAATTTTAAGAGAAAAAGATAATTAGAGCTGCGTGTGAAGAAATGACGTAAATTTGGTGCGCACGACCTAATTACTGACAAATGAATATTCCGAAAAACACAGGGAAAGTCCCATAGAAAGTGTTATCACCCATGCCTCTTTGGCTGAAATTCCAAAGAGATAAAACTGGCAACTACTCAGGCTTGTACTCGTGAGAATAGAAACCCAAGGCAAAGCAAAAAAATTATTGGGTACCTCAAGAGAATGTATTTTATCTTCCTTATCGCTGCATCGCGTAGAGTCATACCGCATTTCATACGAACATCGACAACTACATATTTCAACGTTTGTGGGTGGTATTGGACAACCATTAAAGATGTTTGTAGTAAAACAAAAGAAGGACACGTGGAACATTTATGACTATATAAAAACAAAATTGAAAAGTTTCCCTTTTTTATGAAATATTGTTTATTTTCTTATTTGCAATATTGTTTGATATTCAGTATACTTAAAATCAATGATTATTTTGTGAACACATATTTTTTACACCGATACGAAAGATGAATAATTCCCATTTATTTTTATAACTAGTATTTAAAATTCTCTTTATTACAAGACGTTGTGATTTTTACTAGGTGTCCGTTTTTATTCATATGAATTCTAATTCGTATTTTGAAAGCAGTGAGAGACTTAATTAATTTAATTAAAAATCTTTAATACGCTAGAAGTCTTTATCACGAGCAATCTGATTTGAAATATATATGGTAGTTTCTTAATTTGAAAGAAAAATAATGCATTGGGCATCCGAAAATGTATTTTTTTGTTCTTATTCTAATTAAATTACGGCTCTACATATTCCTTTGCACATCTTTAACATAGGTGTTTAAATAAACATGAACCCTACCTCCTCCCCCCGAAAAAAACTAACAAAGTGTTAAAATAATGTTATAATTAACTAACTTACGTTATTAACTCGAGTAAATATTTAATTCATTGATGCTTATGCGAACTATTAAAAACAATACCACATAGTCTGATTACCAAGTTAATTTTTTTCGCTGATTAATGTAATATATATATATATATATATTTAAAAAATTCCTTTTTTTATTCCAGGTTTAGAGCTGTAGTCCTATTTATTGTCATGTTAAATTAAGGTTCCACAGTTAATGGTTGGAGGGTGATGAAAATTCAAAGATTAAAGTCTTAAAACAAATCCCAGCCTTTAGCATCCTTTTAAAAATCTACCGTTTTTTTCTTACTTTTTTTTAAAAAAAAGGCGAGTTTTTTTATTTGCTTTTAGAAGATAAAAGAGCAGAATTCCTTATGAACCCTTCTTAACGGTATACTATTCACTAAATTTTATGAAGGTGGAACAAAGCAGTTTGGGGTAGAAAAATTAAATTTCTTACGTGTAAACAGTAAACGACCTAAGCTCGATTGTATAGAATTTTTAAATAAATCGTGTCTAAAAAATCTTATATTTAAGATTTCTAATTAAAGGTTTATTTTGTGGCTTAGAAAAGAGTTATAAATAATTTTAAAATATATTTGTTTGCATTTTACAAGTTATTTTATAAGGATTTTTGTTTTCCCGAAATAAGAACAAAAGTTTGAGAATTCAGTGATAGATAGATTGGTTATTAACGTTGCATTTTAGAACAGTATGAAGGTTATAGGCGATTGATCTCCTAATTTTGAGCCTCTGTCAAGTGACGTGGAAGGTGCCTGAGCTGGTACCTCCTTCACCAAACTTCCTCACCACCCCAAAGGGAGGATTTGAATCTCCAACATTTAATGTGCATGAGCCCAGCTACAGGAAGGATCTGAAGCGATATCAGGGATTGGATCCTCAAATCGTTGCAAACAAAGCGTCGAGTTTGTGACCATGACCACTAGGCTACCGCTGCCACAATAAAGGTTTCTAAGAAATACATTTACTTAATTTTAAATAAGCAAATTAACAGTTTGAATGAAGGTTGGATATCTTGGCTGTGTTTAAGGTGCCGCATAATTCTATAACCTCATAAGACGCGAGTAAGATTGATAATTATGGTAAACAGCTTGGAATGTTAAATTAATAAGTTTGGCTTCGGACTATTCAAGTTGCACTAGAGTCAATACGAGAGCTATTATCAACTGACCACATAATTTTGAACCTAGTTCAAGTGATGAAAACGACATCTGAGCTGGCACTTCCCTCTCCTAACTTCCCACCACACCAACAGGAGGACTTTAAGCCTCGACAAATTTAACGTGAATCAACACCGTTAAATTCATAAAATATCATAAATCAGCTAATTCATTTCCTGAAAATAAATGAGACACCTTCAAAACACACGCAAGCAAATAGCAACTTATTCTAGACCGAGTCAAAATATTTGTCAATTTGTAAAAATTAATAGCCATGTATCTCGTATTTTAACTTTGAGGTACCTTTATATCTGTGTATTTATTTATGCAAAGGAAATACTATTTATTTGCATAACTAATTATGTATGAGCCGTGAAAATCATCTATAATTGTATTTGCATTTGTGTATAACTTATGTACTTATCTTTTGACACATTTTACATAATCTACCGCATTTATGACTTTTTGCAAAACTCTCATACAATAGCATTATATATCCTGAACATAATATCAGTTTCAAAAATTGAATTTCATAAAGTATAATTTTTTTTTTGATTTCATGATTGAAATTTCCTATAATTTAGTGTTATATTTAAAATTTGTATGAGTGTTTATTAGTAACAAATATGTTAACTATATAGGAAAGAGACTCGCTCCATAATGTGGAAAATATCAGTAATAAGGATAAAGTAAATTTTGAGGAAAAGGTATTCTAATCCTAAAACACCATAATTCGAGAAAAACGTAATTGCAGTTATCTTTCTTTCTCTATGCCTTTACATATTTGTTTATAATTTAAAAATTTAATTTTCAGTAGTTATGTTTATCAAATTCGCATAAATATTACATCTACGGAAGTAGCGAAGCACTCATAATTTTTTAACAGCAAAATAAAATATGTGAATCATTTAAATATATAGCATATTAAAATATAATTTAAAATTTAGTTTAATAGAATGTAAAAATTTTAGATTTTATGAGTGAAGTTTTCCATAATATTTATACAAATATTTTGCAATACTTTACATGTGTAAATGTTTATTAGAAAAAAAATTATGTTCAATCTACAGCAAATAACCTCATTTCATAATGTGCATAATATCAGCAGTAGGGATAAAATAAATTCTGAAGCAATTATATACCATCATCTAAAAAACTCATTTTAGAAAAACGGAAAGACAGATATTTTTCTCGATGGCTTGGCACATGTGTTTACTATTTTAAAATTGAATTTTCGGTCGTTCTATTTATCCAATTTTCATGCATAATATATCTACAAAATCAGAAAAGTATCCTCTGTTTTTTGATAGAACAAATTAAAAAATGCAAATTTTGAAGCCTATTAGTGTTTCGGTTAAACTAAATTGATTTAACATTATGTCTATTAGTACTTAATGAGTGTCGTTGTATAATAAATCCTAAAACACTCAATAATGCCTATTCTACATACAGTAAATGTTTAAAAAATGTATTAGGGGGAGAGATTTTGAGGGACATTAACAAGGTGAGGGCTTTTGAAGGGCATTTCATTCTGGATTCTTTTATTCAAATTCAATTAAAGCCATTTAAAATTGATGAAAGGACACTGCGGCATTAGAGAATATTCAATAGGATCACCTCTCCCTTTGCAGTACTTTTGAGAGTGCAATATGAAATCACAAGTGTTTGTGCACCATTTTATCATGTTTAAAATGTCGTCAGTACCCGAGTGATCCATTCCTTATCCCATTCTAACAAAGGCTTACGTTTTTTAAAGTAAATATGAGGAAACTCGGGTTATGCCTATCTGGCATACCACAGTGATTCTCTTTTATTTTCGACACTTTTTTTTGTCCACCAGTTTCTAACATTTTATCTATTTTTTCCAATGCCTACGCATTGTTAGGCGCATCCCAACCACATCTGACTCTTGAGCCATTAATCTCTTCTATCATTTACTGACTATGTATATAAGGGGATCATGACCCAAGATATCATAGGTATCTTTTTTTCATCCATGTGGGGATTACTGTTTTTGGTTCCCTGAATACCTTTCTATAACTTCAACTCTCTTTCTTGACAGCCGATTTTTTCCTATACCTTCTGTTGTGTAGATTATTGTCAAACAATTCTATATACATTTTGAACCTATTTGGCTCTTGCGTCATAGACTCTAATTATCATTCACTTATTCCTGTCTCCTAGTGACCTGAAGGGACAAAGGTAGCCTAGTGGTCATGGTAGTGAAGTCACTATCGGCGTTGTTTCTGCCGAGTTGTGGGTTTCAGCCCAGATACCATTGAAGACCTGCCTTATAGTGGGGCTGAAGTACTTTAAATCTTCAGAGGTTCCATGTCCTCCTGTGAGAGAGGTGTGAAAATTTGGTGAGAGAGGTGCCAACTCAGGTATCGTCCTCGTCACTTGACCGAGACTCAAATTTACACGTACCCATTTATTTCAAATTTACGTAAACCTCATTGGGAGATATAAGAATCACAAGGGTCCTTCTTGTTTTTGAAGCCCAAACCTATCTTTAGAAGTGTAGCCCCTGAGGGCAAGGGACACATGATTAGACAGACTTGTTGAAATGTAGGTTCCCATAAATGTCCCCCCCCCCCGATCCTAAGAAAAGGCAATGAAAAGCATATTATAATAAACAATACTTATAATAAACAATATTTTTGACACTTTTTTCTCAAACGGCTTAAATTTCGCCAACATCAGTTTTTTTTTTATTTGGCGTTGAACCAACAATAGGAACAGTTTCGAAAAATAAAACCAAATATTTTCATAAAACAAGGAGTTTATTTTAATTTATAAATATTTCAGTAAATAAAAGGATAATTCTTAGACTTACTGCTAAATGAATACAATTACTGTTTTCATTAATTCATTTTGATGATATGCAAGAGTTTTTATTATTTAGAATTTGTTCAAAAGGGTTGGTCGTATATCTTTTCTACATAAAATCAGCTAAGAATGATTACAAGTGATGATGTGTGCTGTTCTAGGATATTTCTTACTGTGCCATTTTACACATTCCCACAGCCGTTCGATTTGTTTTGTTTGTGCACCATAATTTGTGTCAAAACAAAAGAGTATCTATGATTGGCTTTGAAATATTTAAAGTGAACTAGCTCCTTCTTCTAGTTTGACCCTGTAATAATCTTCCCAAGAATCAGAATATATGATAATCTTCTTCAATACTGGCCTTGATTGCTTCTAAAAATACATTCTAGATTAGTTCGAAACCTTTACAAAAAGTTCGTTGTAGCCTAGTATTTAAGGCATTGGACTCGCAGCGGATGGTTTCGCTTATTTGTGGGCTCGAGCCTTGGTTCTGTTAAAGACCCGCCGTGTAGCCGATATAGACACGCGTTAAATCTGTCGGAGTCCAAAGTCCTCCCGTTGGCGCGGTGTGGAAATTAGGAAAGGGGGTGCCAGCTCAGGTATAGTTCTCGTTACTTGACTGAGATTCCAAATTACGAGGTCCGTCGCCAATAACACTCGTGTTGCCTCTAGTGCGACGTAAAAAAACCCAACCTTTACAAAAAAACATTCATTAGTTTGCCGGTAGATGCTACCAATTATCTACTGTTGGGGTAGAATACGTTCTGCATTATATCTTCGTCTATGAAACATTTTCTCGCCTATTTCAACTATTAAATCATGTCTTCCTTTTTATGTTAACGTTCTGTTGTATAAGTAATAGATACAAACTTCATGAAAATCATTATTCCACTCATTAAGCGAAACAAATATTTATTCTGATGAACAAATTAATGGGAAATATTTGCTATATCAACGATAGCAATTTAAACAATATTTGGTGATTTATCGCTAGCACCCGGTTGACAGAATAGTTATTGTGATGTGATTGTTAATGTCGCACTGAGAAGCAACACGAGGGTTATTGGTGATAAACCTTGTAATTTCGAACCACAGTGATGAGGACGATACTTGAAATAATACCTCCTCCTCCTAACTTTCACACTATGACAACGGGAGGAATTGGGACCTGGAGCAAATTTAGATTGGAACAGCCCTACTACTCGACGAGTCCTTAGTAGAATCAGGGCTCGAACCTATAACTCGACGAAAAAACGCCGGCCGCGGATTCACGACTATACTAACGGAATCGTACCGGTACCTTAAGAAATTAAAACAGCGAAATGTAATTAAAGAATTAAATTCTTTACAAAAGCTCTACTAATTGTGATAAGGATTTAGCAATTATTAGAATATTTCGTTCGATCTTTTTGAACAGCTATACTTGAAATTCAGTTCAAATTTCCTGCGGATAAGACATTCCGTTAAGGTTTTTTAATATTCATGTTCGAAAAAGTTTCAAGTTTGCTGGCTGTAAGACGCATAATTAGAAATAGACGTAGATGGTTCTCTTTTAAGTACATTACTCAGGATCTATTAATAATTGTTCTTATCTACATGACAATGAATGCTTGGTAAATATTTTTCTTTCAATTTTATCAGCAATTTCTCTTTGTTTTGTGTAATAATTTATTGTTATGAACTCATTAGTGAACAGGTTTTGTAAAATTGGAAACGTGTTTGTTAAGTATTATTGAGTAACATTTTTGAGAGTCAGAAACCTATCCTAATTATTTTGATATCGAATAATTAATATTTTTACATGCAACAATTTTACATTGGATCTAAGTTTTTCAGAAAACTTTTTTTTTTTTTATCTTTGTCTGTAAATTCAATAAACTGACTCTAATTGAGTTAAAATAGATTTAAGTTGTGACAAGAAGAAGAAATAAACACGTTTAGCAAACTAGCGTAATTAAAATAAAATAGCCACCATAAGATATTGCTTTATTTCACAAACTACAGAGTTTACGTGTTCTAAATAGATGCCAACTTTAATATATCATATATACTAATTTTTCTTAACAATTAATTAAAATACGCTTTTGTAGAATTTATGAACTTTTATCTAAGATAAAATATATGTACATAACACTAGCAAACCTATGAAAAGTAGAAAACTTAAGAATAAAATAAAAATTATTGCAACATACATATTTATGTCGAAGAGTATTGATAAAAAAGAATAAGAACATAAATTTCACTAAACAGAAAAAAGAGATCGAAACATGCATATTATTGTTGCATCAAAATATGCTTTGCAAAAGAACGAGCAAAGATGATCTAATTTAAATATCACGCAAAGTTATTTATTTTACATATCTTTCCTTGGTAAGGAAAGGATATCGAATTTATACTCTCCGGTGCCACTTTAAAATTTCTGGATCGATTATTTTAACAAGCGTAGCAAATATCATCTCATAGGCTGAATCCCACTTGGGAAGTCCTGAAATAAATGAAACAAAAGAATAGAGATAAAAGAAACTCTCTCCATATCGTCTAAAAATCTATTGTTCTTTACTTCAGACATGGAACATGGCTCGTAACTGAAGAAAATGTATTCGTTTCTTTGCGTAAGTAATGATTTCTAGTATTAAAGAAGTTTTGAATACATAAAATTTCAACATCTTAATCACTTTTTAAATACGTTTCCTTTTTGTCCTAATAATTTATTTCATGCAAATCTCTGTCAGTAAAATGTGGTCCACCAGGAAACCTCAGCACAAATATATCAAGGGACTTAGAATTTTAATTTGAAGCAATTTTGTCAAAAACGTTGTCTATTTGCAATTCTTTTGCATGCCATTGACATCCATCAATTTTCTTCATAGATTTTTTTTGCTATTTGCAATCGAAGGGAATAATTTAATTCATGGAGAAAATGAAGAAATGGAACTAGTTGCATCGACTGACATATTTTTCTAGACAATGCATTGAAACATTACATGATAAATGTTTAGATAACAAAAATGAAACCTATAAAATCTAATTTGTATATAATTAAGCGAATATTTCTTATTCACACATTATTGGAGAAAGAAAATGCTTTTATAACTCTTTTTGAACGATAAACAGACATTAGTTATTGTTTATGGAACTATTAGATCTGACTCTACTCGTGTAAATAAATCAACAAGGCTTAAATATATAAACTGCTGTTTGTAGAAAATGCAACACCATGAAGGAATCATCAGAATCAAATGAAATTCGCAGCAAATGTCAATTATAGGATATTATGCAAATTAATAAAGTTTCAGAGCCATCGCGCGTGCGCGGCGCGCGCAGCGCCCTCTGAATTGATGCTGAAAGCGTATAAATAAAGTGCTGTAGCGGGACGTTGAAAAAAGTCTATGATTATTTGTTAGTGGCAAACGTTTAGTGAGACCTGAGTATGCCTCCACGACGGAAGAATAAGAAATTCAAGCAACTTACGGAGTTTGAACGAGGGAGGATAATCGGCCTTCGAGAAGGAGGATTTTCCTATCGCGCAATAGCAGCTCGTATGCAGCGGAACAGTTCCACAGTGATGCGAGTTTGGAAGCAGTGGACCGACGAGCACCGAACAACTCGAAAAACAGGCACTGGACGACAGAAGGTGACGTCAGAGCGCGATGATCGACACCTGCTCCGCATGGCGGTGAATGATCGCACAGCTTCCTCCAGGCAGCTGGCAGCACGTTGGTCTACTGCTACAGGTGTACAATTGTCGGCTTCGTCAATTCGTCGTCGTCTGCTGCGCCGTGGATTGCGTGCAAGGGTGCCTTTATACAGGATTCCCCTCACGGCGAATCATCGATGGCTGCGTCGGCAGTGGGCTCTTGAGCACAGAGACAGGCGAGCTGATTGGCACCAAGTTGTCTTTTCAGATGAATCACGCTTCAATTTGTGGACCCATGATGGCCGTGTTCGTGTTAGACGTTATGCCGGTCAACGCTGCCTTCCTGAGTGTATTATTGAACGACATAGTGGTCGAACACCCGGAGTTATGGTCTGGGGTGCGATTTCGTATCATGGACGATCCAATTTGATACGAATTGAGGGTAATCTCAATAGCAACAGGTACGTACGTGAAGTGCTACAGCCCGAAGTCGTTCCTTTCCTTCAAGGCATCCCTGGAGCTATCTTTCAGCAGGATAATGCACGCCCACATGTTGCGCGGACTGTTCGAGACTTCTGTTCAGCACAACGCATGCAACTTCTTCCTTGGCCTGCTTATTCACCGGATATGTCGCCTATTGAGCACGTGTGGGATATGGTTGGTCGGCGTCTCGCTCGTGATCCGCGTCCTGCAGTTTCCAAAGACGAACTTTGGTTGCGCATACAAGCGATATGGAATTCTCTTCCTCAAGCAGATATTCAACATCTGTTTGACTCCATGCCACGTCGTATAGCAGCACTTATTGCAGCGCATGGTGGCTGCACCAAATACTGATTTCGGACGCTTAATTTGTTTCTTTTGTTTTGAAAATTTCATCATTTATTTGTATCAGTACAAGTCGTTTCTGCATTAAATTTCATTTGATTCTGATGATTCTTTCATGGTGTTTCATTTTCTACAAACAGCAGTATATAATAATAGATTTTCTTGCTTCTACAGTATAAAATAAATTTCATGTTCTTTATAAATGAATGTTTCAAATAATTTTTTTAATTTTTGCATGTACATGCGTTGAAAGTGACATTTAATAAATATAAATTGTTAGTTTCACAATTTCTGTGATAATTCGCTCCTTTTTTGTGCGATTTTTATGTGTTATCTTTTTCATGTGATATATAAAAATCAATAAAAAGTAATGCATCTATTATAAAGTATATATTAAAAGGTAATTTAAAAAGAAAGCAACAAATGGTCTACCAGATATTAATTCATCACATTACAAAAATATATTCATATTGTATCAATGAATTTATCACATAATAGTTTGCACTCATCGTGTTTTTTCTTTCAAATTTGGTTTTTTAAAGGAATTTCCTTGCAACCAATATAAATTTTGAAAGAATTTTAAGATTCCAGAATGCGCTGCGATTTGATATGTCTAGTTACTATGACAAAAACGAGATGCTAAGCAACCAACTTTAGTATCAAAAAGTCAACACTGACTATACTGTATCACCAAAAATGTTAACTCTGAACCAAATTCAATAGAATTTTCAAGTGACGAAAATGATTTAAAACCAGTTGTCCACAAGAAAATTCACGTTCTTTGACTACAAAGAATAATTTTTATAAGTAAATTCTGAAATGTTGGCAAATGTATGAATTTATATACAAAAAACATTTAAGAGAATTCTGGGAAATAAATAAATTTTTGCTTTGTTTGGAAAACCAAGTTCAAAATATATTGTGAAGTTTTGAGTTATATTTTCAGAATGGAATTTCTTATGCGGTTCTATTTACCGTATAGCATTTTTGAAAATGTGTTGAAAAATGCATTTTATATCTACTTAAGAAGTTTCGGAATATTTTTTTATGCAATCCCTATTCCCCCGCACAAAACATTAAATCATCCATTAAATCATCCATCCACTTCGTATTTAATAATAGAAATTATTCTCTTCGTCAAGCAATACTTTGTTTTAAATCTCTTACTATACATCTTTATTGATGACTATTGACTGATAATTAAAATAACTCTTTATATATATATAATGATTTCACTTAAATTTATTTTAAATTCTTAATTTTTCCTGTAATTCACGGTAAATAGTTAATTCTTGTTTCTTGATACCATTCCAATTTAGCTATTAATTTATGCAATCAGGTGCTATTAAAATCTGCAATGTCAACTTCCCTCCGATTCAGACCTGCAGAGATAATCCCTACCAGACTTTTTGTTTGTAGCTTAAGACCCCATTGATCCATCTAATAACACATGATCAGAAGAAATCCCTTCATATAAATTCAAAGCAAGGTAAATTTTTCTCTTTTTCGCTTTGGTCACAAAGGCAGAATCTATACCTCTGGTCTTCTCGAATGTGTACACTGAAATTTATTGAGTCTAAAAGACGTATTCTACGGTCATCCCAAGTATCATGTAATTGCCTCTCTCATTGAACAGTAACAAATAGATTTATTTGCAAGTAATGTTATTTTAGCCATAATTTCTAATACCAGCTCAGTTATCGTCTTCATTGCTTGACCGAGGTTTAAAATTGCCAGGTCCGTCACCAATTAACCTCGTGTTGTTTCTAAGTGTGACGTAAATAAAAACATTCAATCAATGAGTCGTCGTGTAAACGATAATGATGCACGTCATGTGAGTGGAAGCTCAACGTCCTCATGTTTACGTGGTGTGGTAGTTTAGATAGTGGTGTGTTGGCTCCGGCTCATTCTCATTACATGAGTTCCAGAATTACTATTTCCGTCGTCGATAATACTCGTGTTATTTCTGAGACGTTACTAAACAATTAATCAAGCTAGGCTTCTAAATGCAACTCCGCCCAAGGCGCACCTTTTTTTAGGTAAATACGGAGATTATGAGCCCGAAGTATCTTAATGATAATTTAATTAGATATTTTAATTACTATCTTTGGTAAACATTGGTGACGCCTCCCCAGGATAAACAGCAATACTTCTCCAATTTACACCCTTCTTTTAAACCAACCGTTTTCTTTCTTACATTTCTTAATGTTCAAAATCGCAGATACGCATCGTTTGGCTCAGCGTAGCCGGATTTTAGTTCTTGCACCATAAATCTCAACTTTGACTCATTCTATGTGCGAAGTAAATTACGAATCAAAACCCTTCAGTCGAAATAAATTACTTTATTTTTTATATTTTATTTCTATAAATTTCAATTCCTCTTTGGATCATTGCACATATTATATCCTTTCTTCTTTTTCGAAAACAATCTGTGTACTTTAGCGTGACATTTAATAGAAATCGAAAACCAAAATCTATTTATAGCTCAACACTCAAGGACTTATACTCAAGGACTTCCTCGAATTTATGACTTTAGGAAGCAATGCGAATCTACATCAATTTGTGACAGCCCATAAAATCAACTTTGAGTACGTATTGTGGCACATAAAATACTCCTAGAGCAGCAACACAAATTTCATGAAATAAATCATTATAATGTGCATTCTAAGAGCCGTTCCGAACGATAAATATGTGTATTAGATAACTATTCGGGTACATTTTGTTCCTGAGTGACATTTAATATATTGCAGGAGAGTATATAAATGTAAAGCTTAGAAAAGGATTACAGAAAAAGTTTAAATGAATGTTAAGCGAATAATTTATGTGAAATATTTCCCTTTGTGTCTAAAGGATTTTTTATAGTGTCTCACTCAACTCATGATTTTTAATTGGGATGAAAACAATTTGTAATGCTGGAGCATCCACTATTTTCTCTCAAATAATAATGGGGGACTTTTTATAAATTGAATGGTATAAAATAAAACCTATACTCAACCAAATGAAACATGATCTAACATAAGTGAATAGATGAAATAAAGACATCTAATGATTTCAATAGAAGAAACACACACACACACACACACACACACACACACACACACACATCAGTAAAGCCAAATTGAATATATAAAATCATGTCTTTCAACTCCTACTGTTTGTGTTCTTTTTATATCAACGCAATTAAGTTTTATATTGTTATTGAGTTGTCCATTATTGTCATAATTTTGAAACATGTACGTAGGTTTTACTTCGAATTTCTTCTTCATTCTCTACAAAATTCAAAATTTATATATAGCCACAATATTTAAAAATTACTGTATTCTGTACTTCACTGATGAAACCCCCTTTCATTTACTTAAGTGGTCATTATTAAGTTTAAATAGATGAATAATATGTTCACAAGATAAAAAGAAGAGAACGTCGGGTAATACAGTTTATTAATATTGATTAAATTATAAACATTTATGCAGTGTAACTTTCTCTCTATGTCAACTTACCTTCAATGCATCTAAATTAAAGTTTGGAATAAAAATCGAAGTTTGCTGTTATCAACTCACTTCGGTTCGAGGGAGAAATAATACTACGGTTGAGGGTTCGATCGATAATCGTAAGTACTTCTTGTATGAATTCACTCTACAAAGGAGACTTATTTTAAGTAATTCTGCCACCGATATTCACTTGTTACACTGCAATCTCTATCATGTATTACCTACCGCTAATTAACTTTTATATTTAATTATATTTCGCTCATATATGTGAATTTTCTCAAATGTATAATACTCCTTAATTTCGATCAAGCCAACATACGTTGCGTTTCCTTTAGTTTTGACTATATTTTGTTTCAAACACTTTGAAATAGGAAACGACTAAAAGGTTTGCTGAGGGAAAATAGCGAACGGGCCGACGTTACAAAAAGAAAAACTTGTTACCTTATTTTACCGCATGAAAATGCTCTAAATTGAACTGAATTTGACTGAAATTTTTCCCGAGTGACTATTCATTTTTTGCGTAAGTCTATATTAAACCCCTTTCAAAACCCTTATTATTATCCAATTACTTTATGAAAGACAGTTTAGCTCATTTACATTCAAATTCAAGGAGAAAGCTTTTCACTGATTGGAGTAAACAATTACTTTAAAAACCAGGTTTTGAAAAAGGAAAATTCTGGAACTTTGGTTGACATTTGTGTCAAGTACAGAACGCCATAAATTTAGAACAGAGTCAAACAGTTAACAATGCGGATGACAAAATAATTGAATTTGGTGGAATAGAGGATTCTACGAAAAAAAGGAGAAAACGTTTGTTTCAGTTTCGAAGTAAAAGATTGTACATTGCTTTTCCTTTACATTAATGAAAATTAATATAAATCAACAAAGTAACAAAATCTATTTATCAATAACGAAATGCTCTTTAAACATTGTCTTAATCTGAAAAATTAATTGAAATTAAATGCATGAAAGGAAATTATTTTGAAATTTCTTCTTAAATTGTGTTAAAAACACAACACAATATCTCTTCTCATATGGTATTAATTCATATTGTGTTACAAATAGAATTTGTACGGAAAAATTTTTTTACTTTCATATTTACTCATGTGTATTTGTAATTTAATTTGAAGATGATATCGCAGCACTTCTGATACATTTAATATTTTTTAAATTTGAAATTAATCAATTAATAAATTTAATACACATTTAATTTGCATTTTCGTTTTGCGATAAAATCATCCAATTTTAAATGTTTTCATTTTTCTGAAGAATTAAGCAGTTACATTTCATCCAGAAATCCTTTCATTTTAATGACATATTTTAAATAAAAATTTAGATATCATGAATGATTTACTAAAGTATTTACAAAAATTATTGTCCTTTTAATATTTATTTCTGAAACTTGCATAATTTTAGAATGAAAAAGCTAAGAAAATTTAGTATTAATTATTAATTATGAAATGTTTAGAGTTCTTGAACTTGGTCACATAGAAATAAATACTATTTTTCTTCCTGTTTTCTTTCTTCTTTCATAGGACGAAAGAAAAAAAAAGTATTTTATACATCAGAAAAACATTACTGAACCATGGAAATTAAAATATCCAATACACAAGCAAAAAGAAGCTTTAAGAGACATTTGAATTATTTTATCTTTCAAAATTTAAAATGTTAGTTATAAAATAAAATAAAATTACAAATAAATAAATAAAATAAAGTATTAAAAGAAGTTTTTTTCATTCACATGTAAATTATGCAGTTTACAATTTCCTCTGGTTTTTTAGTTCAAAAGGTTGCTGTAGACCTTTCAACATCCAATAGCAGAATAACTCATGAGATATATTCTCCCTAATGCAAGTTTAAAAGTAAGAACTCAAAGGAAAAAGTTCTTAAATTAAACAAGAGAAAGCTCCCGGAGTTTGCTTTGGCCTACAAAAATAAATCAATGGATTTTTTTTCTAATGATAGTATGTTTCAAATTTTCTCTCCACAAAGCATTTGAAACGTTTGGTATAAATATCAAACTTCTTTAGAACGAAAACATATATTCTAAACTCTCAAGCATTTTGAAGGAAATGTTATGGGTTGGGTGTTAATGGCTTCTAACGGAGTAGGAAATGTGGGTGTTATTGAGACTATAATAATTACTTTAATATATGTTAATGTGTTGTGGCATTACGTACTAAACAATGATGGGAAATAAGCCTAGAGCAAACTTCAGCAGGATAACGACTCAAAGCATTCTGCTATTGTCACTAAGATATGGTTACTTTGCAAAGCTCGAATGCGACACATAATTCCTCTGCAATCTCCTAACTGAATCTAATAAGACATTTATTAATGCTTTTGGGTGCAAAAATTAAAAAAAGTTATTTGACAAGTAAAAAAAAAATGTTTAAAATAAATTCTCATTGAAGCCTAAAATAACATAGAACCAACCGTCACTCAATCAGTTAATGGAATCTATACCACAATGTTTTGAAGCAATCATTAAAACTAAAAGACATAATATGTATTTAAATGTGTGTCTGTAAAAATAATAAAAAATATATTTATATTTTGTTTTTGATTTTATGTTATTATAGTTCAGTTTTTTTTTTTTTTTTTTTTTGATTTTATTACAAATTAAGAAAATGAAGTGTACAAATAATTATTTAGCTTATTGTGTGTACGTAAAAATGTGTTTTTCCCTTTCAAAATTCGTACTCAAATTTTTTCACTTCCTATCTAGTTAATATTTTATATTTTATATACATGTAAACTCCGATGATAATACTATACAATGGTAAATGCTCAAGCAGTGATGAATATACAGGAGGTACGAGCCTTGAACTTAACCACATCTAATTGAGTTGAAATTTTACACATATATAAGCCCTTATAATTACATTTAAATTTTAAATTTTCTGGCTAAAGTTAGTTAGATATAAGCATTTTTTTTAAATCAAACGTTTACTTAAAGATGAACTAAAAGGTACAAAAATATTTTTAAATGTAAAATAATTATAATTTACAAGCGCTAGAGGTGTTAATTCTTTTTTGATCTCATATATAAGCAAGTAGTTATAGTACTTAATTTATAGTTAATCTCCTAGGTATATTAGAGAAGCGCTTAAACCATTAAAAACGGTATAGTATTTTATATTTAAAAACTGATTTGTATCGTTTAGTTCATCTTTAAATAAAAGCTTTATTACAAATGGTTTTTACTTGTATTTTGTTACATAAAAGCTTAAACTTAATTTATGAATGCATTAGCCTGTTTTTAAGCAAAATTCCGAAGATAAGTAATGTGTGTGTACTGCATATACGAGTTGAAAACTTAATTTTAAGTAAAGAAAATAAACTAGGAAGGAAATAAAATTTATGAAACGAATTATTACTTAACTCTTGAAATGCTTAGAATAAACCATTTCATCGATGATTACTCGATTTAAAAAGAAAATTACCTCTTCAATTATTCTTCAAAAATTCGAGTTAAGGTTTACTTCTGAACAACATGAGTAATATTTATATATTTTCGAACAAAATGTACGTATATTATTTCGCGATTGATCTGATAATATGTTGTGTTTTTTAAGTTCTCTTACTGACAATTCATATATTTACTGTATTGACAACAAAATTTAAAACAATTATTTTTACAATAATAAATAGAAGGCATTTCTAATATATTGTAGATTATATCGGACGCTCTTAACAAACCTTCATCGTCCTGAGAATTTTCTGCAGTATTGCGTTGGACTCTTAAGGGATTTCAGGACTCTTAACAATTATCTAAGTATGCAAGAAAAAATTTCGAAAAAATGCAACTTACCAATGAAACAAAGCAGAAATTCGAAATATTTATTATACAATATTCATATATATTTACATCATTTTTTATATTTTTATATAATTAAAAATATTTAAAAATTATACAGAAATACAATTTAGAAACTTTTACAAAATTACTAAAATCAATATTTTACTGTGCGCAGGGTTTTGAAATACAACAGTGTTAAAATTTACGAAATTAATGTTATGAAGTAGCACAATGTTCAATTTTGAAGTTACACATATGTTTTAAAAATATTCGATGAAAAGAATTTAATATATAATCAAGAAAACACTATATAACTTTAAGATAAAACTTATTTTGAACTTGAGTAAAAATTTCAAAGTAATAAGATGAAAAGTTTCACAGAAATCCTGCGTGAAAGCTAACATTTTTAGTTTTGAGAAAAATAAAAACAAAGTTGAAAAATATAACAATAAAGTTAGACAAGGTTTAGTGTTTTCTCGATATTTCTGGAAGTTTTAGTAGTATCGTCAAAATTTTGACGTTAAAGTGTTCCGAAAAGATGGGGCTCTAAATTGTTTTTTTTCTCCCAGTAATTAAAATTTTAGAGATTTAAGGGTTCTTAAGAGTACCTGGACTTGAGGTAGATACCGGTTTTAAGAAATATGTGTTTTTGTGACATATATGTCCTAAAATTATAAGCAAATCTTAGATTTTTGTGTTGGTAATAATGGTATTTAAATCATTTTGTAGAACCACAAAAGTAATATTTTTGTAAAAATGATTTGTTACGTATTACTTAGAATGCGGACATGATTTTTGAGACATTTCGCACAATATATTGAGACATTTTGAGTAATATTTTTGTAAAAATGTTTTGTTGAGTATTACTTAGAATGCGGACATGATTTTTGAGACATTTCTATTGAGTTACCATTTTATTCAAAAATAAAACATTTCTTAAATATACAAAATACTTTACTCCTCATATATAAAACAATATCCAAAAATAGTGATTTTACATATTTCAAAACAATATCCAAAATCTGATTTTACATATTTCAAATTTTCTCTTCTTTTCATTTAAAAAATATATTTTTTAATATTTAAATATTGCTTAGAGAAGGAATATTTTTTGTTCAAATACTGCATAAATAAATATCCTTCATAGATGCATAAGAATTAGAACCATATAGGGTTTTCAAAACTGGCATTTACATGCAAAAATGTCTCAAAAATTAAGTCCACATTCAACTGAGGCGGAACGAAACTATTTTGACTAAAACATTTCTTTAATAATTCTATAGAATGAATAAAATATCATTATTAGGCATACAAAAAAAATCTAAGCTCTAATAGCAATTGGAAAAAATATATGTCACAAGAAAAAGGAGTCTTAAAAGATTCAGTTTTATATTGTTCTTCGCATGTCCTGGTACCCTTGGACTGCGACCTTCATTGTCCTCAGCACATCCTCCATACCTCTGAAGCTTTTGTGCTGGGTTCACGAGTCCCATATTCATTGCCCTTAGTGCAGTAACTAGGATTTCTCTGTGGTTTCGTTTTGGACTTTCCTCACCCATACTGGTAACTCTTAATATGAGTTGTATCGCTACATTTGATTCTAGTCGGAACCTTCGGTCAGGTCATATTCAACCTTCGGTTACGAAGGGGATCCTGAAGCGTCTTCCGATCCTTTCTTACTGACCACTGTGAATTTGAGCTGGCAGATGGAGAAGTAGACTAGTTGAAAAGAAGTGAATTCAAGTCCTTCTGAGCTTTCATACAAGAAGAACTGGACAACTAGAAAATAATGATTTTGATTGTTTATTACGTCACACTGCGAAGCAACTTTTGTAGACTATATTAGCAAAACCGACAAATCATTTCGTCTATTTACCAATTACGAAAAATAAATTAAACAATTGAACATTAATTCAAATGAATATTTTTATACAGATAAAAAAAAAGCACAACGGAAAAAATTTATACAGAACAATGGTTGTCAAAACAGGCAGTGACGATCTACTTAATGGCAAGAAAAAGTATATTTGAGCGAAATTGTTTTAAAAAGTATTTGATATCCCGTTGCTACCACGATTTGAATTTCCTGAAAAGAAATTTGGACAAACTCTGCACAAATTTGTATGTTAAACAAAGAGTTGTATTTTTTGTTAGATTCAGTGAATTTTATAAATGTATTTAATGCATTGGACGCTCGATTCCACGAAATTTTAGATTCAAATTTCATGAATTCTTTTGTCTCATAAATGCGAATTTGAGGCTTCGAGAACCTTTTACTGTACAGGAAAGGAAATGATAAATCCTGGGTTAAACTTGAGACGGGCTATTTCGCGACCTGTCGCCCAAGGTCAACAAACACCCGAATCCCAACGAAAAAATCCTAAAGTGAACGGCCGAATTGGTGCCGGATTATAGAATGTGGAGAACCATCAAATGCCGAATTAAACAGCATCTACCATAATCAGTACAGCTAATATAATTAACATTAAATATAACTTTTTTCGGTCGAGAATGGACTGGATAAGTATACTTTTCATTTTCGTCATTATATGAAATAACAATTTGAATTTTTTATTTACATTTGTAAATTGCGATTGCAATATTTCAGTTCTTCTTTTTTTAAAATGTATCTAAATGTTCATGAAATACTATTTTTCTGTTAAATTAAAAAGTATTTTTAATTAAAATTTTAAGTTTTCGTAAATTCTTAGCTGTCATTTTAAGAATGATTAACAAATCTAATCTTTTCTACAGATATTCATTTACAGATTTATCATTAGATTGTTCTATAAACATTACAAAACATTTAAATAGAGATTCTTCGAATAAAATTTCGTATTAACAGATTAAAAACTTATTTGAATAATTATCATTATGCAAAAAAGTGTTTCGTAAAACTTTTGTTTGAGAAGAAAGATTTTCTAAATCAACACATTTCGGTGGCCATGGAATAAATTTACTATCCGAATTTAATTTATGTATTTTTAGTATCATTACATCTTTTAACTTTCTCTATACGATTAATTAATTAAATTTTTCTTAGTTATACATATTTTACACTACATAATATTGTGTAGCGTCTTTTCCGTAACGTTTTTTCTATCCTTATGCAATGTTGAAATGAACTGATTTGTGATGTATAAAATTCAATACATTTCAGAATATATTGAATAATTAATTAATTTTTCTTAATTGTTCTAAATTTTGTAACATTTACATCAAATATTCAAGACGAGTTCTTTGACGCAAAGTATTTTTAAAAAAAATTAACGTTTTTTGAATTTGTAAGTTTCAGTATCAATATGATACTTAATTTTTTGAGTGCGTATCAAAATGATACGGCATTAAAAAAAATCTCTAAATTTTCATATATTATTTGTAAACTCAGAATAGATAAAAATTCTTATATGAGTATATATGCAAAATTATTTTCAAAAATTCCTATTAATGTTTGAATTAATTAATTTGTGCAACGATTTTGTGCACACAATTTAAAATTGCTTTTTTTTCATTTAAAACTCAAAATAATAATTTTTAAAAAAGTTCAAATCATATTAAAAGTGACAAAAATGATTAATCTAATGGGTTTTAAAATTGATTGAGAGGAGAAAACTTTTTTGAGAGAAAGGCGAAAATTGAATTCTGGAATGCAAATTGATTTTCAGAAAACTATATGGTGTTTTTTTTAAATTTGTGAAATGATTAAATAAGTTATGAAAAATAATAAAAAACTCGTTTGTTATATCCTTTGATCTAAAACAAAAAAACATAATTTCAAAACTGTGATTTTCCGTCAAAGTTTGAATCATAAGAATTTTGAATTAAAAAATTCATTTTATATATAAGAAAAATCGATTTAATCCAAACGAGGAGCCTTTGGAATGTATTTAAGTTCTTGAAATAAAGATTCACTACACAATTAAAAATGTACCGATTTGAACATGTTTCGCTCTTAGATAATGTTTTATGATTTTTTTTTCTCATAGATTTCAATTTTATGTTTTCGCATTTTATTGAAAAGGACCTATTTTTAAATCCGGTTGGGTAGATAAATTATAGTATCCGTTAATTTTCAAAGTTCTGTTGGGTAGGATTTTATTCATTATTTTCTTTTAAACGGATCATCTTTTTTTTTTTCAAATTTGTATCACTCATAATTCTTTCGATTGTCAAAGTTTTTTTAATTGAAGTTTACTGAATAAAAACGAATAAATTTTGATGTAAAAAAAGGGAATAAAAATGCAAAGTTAGCGTATTAATTTAAAAGAAATAAATATTTTTTTTTTTTAATTGCTTCAGAACTAGAGATTCCATGTCACAAGAGATTAGTTAAAAGAAATAATGCAAAAAACAGCTTCAGGACAGATTCTTTCTACTATACTTTTTACTTTGTACTTTTTTTTTTCTTCTTTTAGTTTTAGTACCAAAAAAAAAAAGGTTCAAGGTAAGGTATTTTTTTTTCGCACTTTTTTTTTTCTCGTTCAGA
Source organism: Nephila pilipes (assembly GCA_019974015.1). NCBI lineage: Eukaryota > Metazoa > Arthropoda > Arachnida > Araneae > Nephilidae > Nephila > Nephila pilipes. The sequence continues at coordinate 31,212 of BMAW01078509.1, read as the reverse complement.
TCCGACCAGATTTTCTCCCATTTATTTCCTTATTCTATTTCGGCTCCAAAAGCCTTAAAGCTAGAATTTTCTGTGAATTTGTTTGATCTTAGAATCTAGACATCAAATAGATAAATAAATCTAAATATAATATATTCTCCCATATTTTTATTGCCTCTTTTGTTTCCTGGGAGTCGTTTCTTATGGGAGGTAAAGCTTTCCATCCATCGAAATGTTTATTTATTTAAAGGAAAAGTTCGTGATATACTTGTTTTACATGTGTCCTCAACCGCTGTTGTTTAGTTTATAAATTTTGAGTACAATTATCATATAAAAATAAAAAGAGTTCCAGAAAGCCTTTACTTGTTATAGAGTGATATTACTGTGTAAAATTTTTCCAATTTATTTTAATCACATAAGATTTATTTTAAAGCTGAATTGAACAGAAAGTAGTTTCTATTATAGCAAGTAGAAAATTTATAAGAAAATATCAACATAAATTTAAAGTTTATAAATATTAAATTTTTTTTCTATCTGAAAGCGCAGAGATTTTACAGAGCTCTATGTGAGTATTTAAGTAATTTATATAATTTTAATTCTTTTAAAAATATTTTTCTAAGGAAATCACTTATAAATAAAAGATTTTCTAGTAAAACATATTTATCAATCAGTTAAAAGATTATTATAAACATTTGTACTCTGAACTATTCAACAGACCAAGATACCCTGTATGTATTGGTCTCGATCTTGTAGGTGGTGGTATTCATGACAGATTCAATGTTCAATCTTTGATCCCACATATCGTGCGAAGCTGCAGTTCCTTTCCCATTTTCGATCTTCTTCCCTGTTAACAAATACCATTTTCTTTCACTGATTTATAGAAGAAATAATGTGAAAATTTTCAATTAGCTTTTAATCAAATATTAAATATGAAATTGAGACGGGAAAATTGTTCTAATATATTTCGATACGACTATGTAACATTATACTATCATTTCATGGAATAGTCCCTGATACATTCAAGGCTGTCATTAAATAATAGGATGTAATTCACAACACTTTTTGGGTATGAAAATACACATAATTATCTTAATTTACTCCAACATTTTTGATTATGATGTAATTGATTTTATGTTAATATTTATAAATTACTTAGGAATATAATAATTATTACCAATATAGATAATAAAATAAAATTTTGTAACTTTATTTTACTAGGATGGTACAAATATTACCATCAATACACGATTCATTACAACCATCGTATTTTTCATTTTATATTACCTGTCACTGTTATTTTGATCATTTTACTCGTCGCATAAGGAGATGTAAAATAATTTTGCCATATTTTAAACAAATGTTGGTGCACATATGGTTGTTTGTCATATTTATACAAATGCTCTTGCGCATTAGCTACCATTGTCCCACCATTAACCTCTTACTTGTCTTCAAAGATAGTACCACATTTCTCTGCCTCTGTACTATTATTCACAGTACTGAGGCTTCCCATATCATTCATGAGTGGCGAGACGTGTTAGTTTCTGTGGGCTAAGCACAAATATTGTGTTCAATACATTTTGTGAAGACTCGGTATAAGGCATTCATATTTACGTCTGAATAGTTAGCCTCCGTCTCACCTGCACTAAAATAAGATAGGATGATTTCACATTTTTTGAAACACAAAATTATTTCAGGAGGTTTGTTGACTTTTGAAGGCATGTGAAATAGAGAAAAAATGACTGTTTCTTTCCATTTACTTTGAACGTGACTAAATATTAGTTAAAAATAAAACTTTTTTTAAAATCAAGCTTTTACATAAACATCGATTAAAGGTATAAAAACATTTTTTTCTTTTAAATTTATTGATACGTATAAGTAAGGTACTTACTGATTACTTAACACCACAGATACTTACATATGATATAAAAAGAAGTATTAAAACCTAAATTATTTATAAATTATATATTATTTTACATTTAAAACAAAAAAAAGTTGTTCTTGTACCTTTTAATCCCTCTTTCAATAAAAGCTTTATTTAAAAATATTTTTTGCTCATATATTTATTTATTTTTTGTCTGTAAACTTGAGACTAAAATGTGTCTGATTTGAAAATTATAAATTAACATTAAGTGAATAAAAGACTTAATATCAAAAATACAAATATTGTAATTTTCTCCTTTCCAGTCTTTAAGAATTTTTTAAAATTCTGTTTTGTAACTCTCTGAATGTTTTCTGTCACATCATGTGTTTCAGATCTTGAAAAACAAAACAGAATTTGAAAAATTATTGTGAAAATAATTTGTATCATTAGCTGGTGTAATACTACAATCTTTGAGCAGTAATTTTATAATATCGAGGGTCTATTTCCTTGGAATCTTAGAAAGAGATGATCCCTATAAATTGTTTTAAACTCATGATCCTAATACAATTTCCTCATTTTACACATAATTTTCAATTGGTGAAGCATGGCGTGATGTTCTAAAGAGAGAGGATGTCAAGTTTCCATGCCTTCACATTGAACATACTCTTCTTACATAGAAATATCTTTTGCATCACGAGAGGGTTCCCAAATTTCCTTGTCGTATTCCAAGTACTGTTGCTCATATTTTAATTGATTGAAGAATTGATTGAATTCTTTAAACGAATGTTTGGCGTATCTCAGGTAGATATAGATTCCCACGTCATTAAATCCTATTATCGTTCCCATTTACTCTCTTTTTAACACGACATAGATTACAAGGAACACTATCGAACACAGCACTAATTATTCATTTTTTGTTGTTGATTCTGAAAAATAAATGCGTTTGTTTATTAAAACTTCACAGCTTATATAATTTTACTAGGAAATCTTTCATTTTAAGATACTTTAAATCAAACCCAACGATAAAAGTTACCACCATTTTTAACATACTAACACTATGTACCAATTTTCTGGCGAAAAATACTTACTCTATATTTTAATAAAAGCTGTTCGTAAAAATGTCTCGTAATATATCAAAACAACTCATCCAAAGAATTAAAAAAAAGCAAGCTTATATTCAACGCCTACGAGTAAAAATGGGGAAAACTGTTGTTGGTGTATATCCATTCTGCTATTCCGTGTGATTCGCAAATTATTAGATAAAATTTGTCGAATATTTTATAAGGCGTGGGTTAGAGTTTTTTAAGAGCCTTAGCGTGGGTTTTGGATGGAATGTATTCCATGCGGAGCCACGCAAAATTGTATTACTTATGCTCAACCATCCATCTTATCTTATGCTGCAATTTATCTTTCTGTAACTTACCTTTCACCTATTACCAACATTCCTCTTCATAAACTGTCTTATTCAATAATTCAGGTTTTTCATCCTATTTCTAAAATAGCGGGAAAATATGATTATGCCATAAAATCCGTCTTTCAGAAAGCATTTATTGTTTTCTATGCATCTTCCTTTTTTGTAAGACGTTTTTACACTTAGATGACTAATAAGGCTGTTATTTTATTAACTACATATATGTTGCAAAACCATACATACAATCTGAAACAAATAAACAAAAATCATTAAATATTGTTTATAAAGGAAATTATGGACCGAAAATAATCGTTTTAGAATGGATACTGTTTTGTTTTTGTTTTCCGGGTGAACAATAAGAATGAAAATGGTTTTGAATACGGATAACTAAGTATTTGTTTTATTTTTAAATTTCAATTACAGGAATAAACGACAGTAATTATACTGAATACGTAAACATTCTCACAAATTTCTTTGGCTATTATTTGTATTTCACATATCACATAAATGTACTGCGTTATGTCTTCAATTTTAATAAAATTCACAAGCAAGATAATGTTTTAAAAAAACCATAAATAATAAAAATAGTATTTTGTTTTATCTTTTAGCGTATTATATAGAGTTTATCGATATGACAAAAAGTGTTATTAGGACACTGTGGATAGTTAATTCCTTAAGACTACGTTTAAAGAAATGCAAACAGTTATCGAAAATCAATTTGTAAAGTCTTAGGTGCAATATAATTCGAATTACCTCTGTAGAAGTCTTATATTTAGTTTTTGGAATTAAAATGAGACTTATAATACTCAGAGCCTTAAAAAACTTTATTTGAAAATAATTAAAATCTTATTCGAATATGCAAGTGATTAGTGCATTTGAAGATATTTTATGATTCTAATTTAAAACAGCTCTGTAAGCAAAGATAAAAAGTAGTAAAATTCATTTTGATGAGGTGATTTTGAATCGAAAAAAAATATAAAATAACCATTTCTTAAAATTTTGAAAAAATGAATCTTTGTTTGGAATTCATTCAAATTTGAATTCAGTAATGTCATAAACTACAAACATGCAACAGTAAAAAAATTAAAAATTTCTTAAGATAGAAAAAGGAATTTAAATGATGATAACTCAATTTATAATGTCCTTTTTTAAAATAAAAGATCAATTTGGCATCAGTCATTTTGATCCATCGGATGACTTGACCGTCATGATCACGAACTTCCGATTGGCATTGTTTCAATATCATATCAGGATCCGGGAGTTCCGATATCATTAAAAACACACTGTATAATGGAATTAGGTACCAAGTCCATCATTTGGCATGTTATGAAAGTTTGGAGAGGGAGGTACTTAGGGAGGTGGTACAGAGGGAGGTACTGAGGGAGCTCAGAGGTGTTCCTATGGTTTAACTGTGATTGAAAATTACGTAGACCTTCACCAATAGCCTCATGTTGCTTCTAAATACGGCGTTAATAAGCAATCCATCAATCCATAAGCCATCTGAAAAAAAGATGAAATAATTTGATATTTCCATTTATTTATAAAACAATGACAGTAATAAAAGTTTTTGATAACTAAGCCAACAGAAAATCCTTTATGGCTTCGTTTCTAAAGGCATTAAAGAACACTGGGCGATGTTTCTTCAAACCCAAAGATATGTAGTTCGAATCGCTGTTGTCATTCAAGGTCACACGACCTCTTTCACCTCAAGTTGTAACACCATTCCTTATATTCATAGAAAAATCTTCGTGCTAAAGTGATCTCCAGTACCTTAACACTATATGGCAAAACAACCCAGCCCTACTGGTGTTGCATATACTCCAGACGCAAATACTTGCTGTCGTAACTGTTGAGAGAGAAAACACTGTGGCTCTCTTCACGGAATAAAAGTTCTTCATAATTAGTTAAATGGGAAATCCCTTATGGCTCGGTTGTCAAAGGCACTGCAAAAGGAATACAAGTTTCTCACGGATCTCACAAAGATTGGAAGCTAGATTCGCCCCCGTCATTCAAAGTCAAGCGAACGGCCCTCCGTCACGGAATAGAAAAATACCATTTTACAAATATCGTGGAAAAAAAAAACTAAATGATATTGAATCTTCTTAAAACAACACGAGAGGTCCCGTCTCTTATCTGATTTTACTCCCTTTACATTTTAGTATATTAAGATGTAGCGTATTCTTTCGAAAATTCAAATATGAGCATTAGGAAACACAATACTTTCTTATCTTTTCAAAAAATGTTAGGTGAATGAAATATTAATATTTTTATGGTTTCGATTAATCAATAAATATATAACTAGAATTCAAGTATCATATCAAAAGTAATGAATATTACTTATATACTTATTTATATTATACTTATTTGACATTTTTATAACGTTTATCAAATGGATCCTAATTCCGTAACAAGTGTTTTGTTAGAATTATTAACATAAATAATGTCACTGAAAAGGGTAATGCCAATTATATCAAAGAGAGACTATTATTTTTTCAAAAAAAATGTATGGCTTTGACAAAAATGATGTTCTTTTCTTCAGTTTTGAAATTTCTTTTCTTTTAAAAGATTTTGTAGGAGAGAAATAGGTAATAATTGGAGGGTGTTAGGTCTGGAGTTTAAGGTGGATGGGATAGAATTTCTCAGTATAGCTCTGGGATTTTCTGAAATAACTCCAAAACAAAATGTGCTGTGGCATTTTTTGATGCCGTATGATGTGCTTCCTATTGTGCATCGCCGGTCTCTATTCTTCATGTTCTTTTTTTAAATCATACAATTACTGACAGTATCTCTCCGAATTGAACCTTTTGTTAAGTTTGAAAAGCTCGTAACTTGGACCTCAGATATCCCACCTTATGTACACAATTCCCTTGTTCATGCTGAAATCCGGCTTACGGTGGAGATGTAAAACTGTCCAGGCTCAATATATGCAGTTTTCTTTACTATTTTCATACGTGATTCTCTTTTCATCGCCATTTATCATCTGATACAAGAAAGATTCATTTTTGCTCCTAGCTAGCAGAGAGATGAACATGTAACAACTCGATTAAGCAATTTTTCTCACTTAACACATAAGACATTCTTATGGAATATTTATGAATAAATCCTAGATAAGACGGAAATTATATACTGCAATATATAATAAGTACATGTAAAACGTATTTTTTTTCTTGTTTCATGAAAAAATAGAGTTTTCCGATAGAGCCAATATACGTATTGCTATTTAAGAAAAGGTTTTCTTTGACATTAATGCAATACGAAAATGCTTTTAAAAGTTAAAATGTCAAAGAAAATTTTTTAAATTGGTTTATTTCTTAAATGAATGGAATATTCATTATTTGGATTCTATTTTTCAAAAACTTACTGCTTCTTTCTTAATTCCAATATAAATTTTAAGTATATTACAATGCAAAAAAAAAAAAAAAAATGTAAACAAGCGTTACACTTTAAGAAAATATCTGATTATATTAAGTCAAATTTCTTTCAGCAGTAACTGACAAGCACTAAAATATTAACACAAATAAAACTTCTGCGATTTTAGTAATAATTTAATAGGAATTAGAAGGCTTTTCTGAAACATTAAATTCTTTTTATACAAGCGCTCCATTTTCCTCCATGAACCTCAAATTTTTATTTCGCTTTCAGACTATTATTCCTTTTTTTTATTTCGCTTTTAGGCTTTCCCTCACATTGTTACGTTTGCTCCTTTTATTTAACTATGAAAGCTCATCAATCGTGTCATCAGAACCATCATCGTGGATAGTTATTTTTTCTTAAAAGTGATGCTAACTTGGCACGGGAAGCTTTCGTTTTCATCGTTAAATGATTGGAAAATATCATATGGTGGGGGTGAGATAGTATTGCTGGAGAAGTCGACGATATCAAAATTATTGTGGCCTCTTGGAATTATAGACGTAGAGATGGGCATGGGTTTATAAAGGTAGTTATCTGCATGTATGTTTCTTATGTGGTTCGTACTAGTCAAGGATGTTATAGAAAGCCAATTCAATTATTTTATCATTTTAAATTTAAACGTGAGTGATATTAATTGAGGTTGTGATATATTATTAATTTATATGAAATTTTGGATGTTATTTTAGTATCTAGTGTTATTGAAATTATTTGAACTTTTTGTATACTGTCTTCTAACTTAGTGTACTCTCTATGGAACTTGTTGTTACTTCTTATTTAATTATACAGGAAGAGCTGGGGGTACCTAGTGGGGGGCGTGACGCACTCATAATGCTCTCGGAAGAAAGCATTCGCTTTGTTTAATGTTGTACTGTATGTGTTTAAGTGTAGCGGGCTTTTCTGTGCAGAATGCTTCTTCTTGTTTATTAAAAATACTAAAAGCCTATCTGTAGTATCATAATTTAGACCACTAAGTGTACCTATTACTTCATAAGAGTACGTTCTAATTCATAAACTCATTATCATCATTACTTCACAAAAGTACATTCTAAAATGTATATGTTTTTATCCGTTTCAGAAGACATTTTAATTAAGGTTATCAGGCGACCCGATTTATCCTGAATTATCTCAGTCTGAAGATATGGTTTGTCATTTTATCTGATTATGTATTAGAAAATTTAAAAAAAAAACATCAAATATACACTTTTTAAAAATATTTTATTATTATTAAAAATATAAATTTTCCGTATCTAAGCTTGCACATAACTGTTCAGTTGAGGAAAATTAAATAGAATTTTTCGATTGCATCAAATTCCGTTTTATTCGTATGTCAAGGGGTTAAAATAACTCTTGCGAAACGATATAAATATTTCATTTACAGAAATGTTATTATTTGACTACAAATAATTAAATTTATAGAGTAAAATTTAAAAAGTAATGGTATCCAAGTGATAAAAGGAAAACAAGTTTTTAAACTGGAACTTGTAGCAAAATTAGGAACACGCAACAAAATAAAAATATTAAGCATCTTATTATAAGAAGTATTTATACAATTGAATGAAATAATTCGATTTAAAACAATTTATTTTTCAATATATATATATATAATATATATATATATATATATATATATATATATATATATATATATATATATATATATATTTTTTGAAAAATATTTGATATTCTTTTTTCTTTCTTTGTACTCTTTTTGAAACTTTTTTCTTCCCCATTTGAATTTTAGGTTTTTATCTTTCGATTATCGAACTATCATTGTATGAGAACGTTGAACCATGAATACTTGTTGGAACACGCACCACTGATTATTTAGGTGTAATTTAGTATTTTGAAGTGTAATTGAAAATGTAGTCTTTGTTACATTCTTTCTTCTTTTTTCTGTGGTTGAATTTATGAATATCAAATTTTTATTTTGATAATATATTTTTATAATATAATTCACTGAAAGGCGATTGTTAGATCTGTAATTACCTGTATAAACACACGTTATTCCATTCAAAGTATGGAACAGTATTAATTTCATTATTTCTACTTTTCTAAATTAAGGGGTTTCTCTCACTTTTCATTGTTTTGATTTGTTTTATTCTCGAAAATTTCATTTTGAATTTTTTGTATTTTAAATTTTACATTGTTTGATTATTTAAGTAAATGTTTGTTTGATTTAAATAAATATTATTTAATTTGATGTTTGGTTATTTCTTTAACTATTTAATTTTTTCTGTTTGTTTCTATCTTAAATTCTCTTAAAACGTTTTATGTCTACGTGAAATTAAAATATAAGAAGTTATATCAAAATTTAAGAGTAGAAGTTATTTTAATAGGAATTTTAATTAATTGAGTGATTTATAATTGTTATAAGCTCTTCTAAGTCAGGTAATTTAACCTAAATATAAAAAGTGTGCATAATTAAATATTTAAGAAGCATAATTAAATATTTAGAATAGCTTAAAATATTTAATTTTATTGATTAAGAAAAAATAAGTTATTTTTCGTAACAATAAATTACATATGGCTCTAATTTGATTTGTTTCTATTTAATCATTCGTAAGGTGTGTGGAAACACATAGGGAACGGAAAAAAATTCTAGTATGAAAGATTGTTTTCATGAATTTTGTTTTGAATTACCAAATACAAATTACACTAACACGAAAAGTGAGGTAAATATTATTTTTCATTTGCAAGTAACTTGAAAGGTTCAACGACAAGAAGAGTGGTGAAGTATTAATTAAATCTTCATTTTATCAAAAGAGAAACTTTATTGACGATATTTAATTAAGAATAATATGATCCTATTTATTCTAGGCTTATTCTTTTGATTTTTGAATATTGTGAACATAAATAATTATGATAATTTAGCAATTTTCATGACCTTTATGTAATTGCTATTAATTATATAAAATATTTTGTTTGTGTCACAAATTTGGAAAAAAAAGTTTTACGAAAAGGAATGTATACTTATTCTCATTTCCTTACTTGTACAGTATTTGCGGATTTTTTAATATCTTCTTAATAAAGAAATAAAATCTCAAAAAATAGAATCAGATTATTTTAAATCAAATAAGTAAAATAAAATTTCAGAATTAAGAAGGCAAATTTTCTAAAATAGCATTAATAAATTTAAAGTAAAATTTAAATGATAATATTTACAAATGGCTTTAGTGACCTTTGAAATATATTAGGTCTACCGGAGAGCTCTTCCATTTGTGAAATGAAAGAAACTTATTTATATTTCATTCATTCAATTATATCTATTATAGAATATAATTTCCGTCGTTATTTATCACCTCTTATCAACATGATGATAATTTCCATACACCATTTTTGAAAAATACCTTGTCTTTAAAGGCGAAAAACTTAATTATTGTTTGGTTGACATCTACTTAAAATTCAAATATCTTTTCCTTCAGAAAATTTGCAACGAGAGAAACAGAGGATAATCGAATGGGATCGGTCTGGAGAGTAAATTGATTGTAATAGAATTTCCCAGACTAGCTCTTTTGACGAGTCGCCAAAACAGCATAACTATGTACATTGTTTCACCTTAACTTTGCAGCATAGAAAAAGCTACGATGGGTGATTTACAGCCATTTTCTCAGAAATTTGAGTTACTTTGGGAGAAGGGGATGACAATTACTAATGAAATTTGCGAATTTGACGAGGAAAGAAAAATGCGCGTGAACTTTTTTGTTTCATTATAAGTACGTATCTTTAATTCTATTAACTTATTTATGATACCCGTAGATTAAATAAAAAAAATATATCAGGTTTATATATCTTCATCCAATTCATTGCCAAGCTTATCTCCATATTAATTTTATGAATCTTTTCTAAAAAGGGCTCATAAGATTGCTTACATGCTTGATGATCACATTTTAAATAGTTATATTAATAAGGTAGCTTAAAATACCAAACAAACCTTTTTTATAAGTATTCGTGACAATAACAAAAATATATTTGTTATGGCAAAAATATTATTTGCATCACATGCATTTACAGATCTTCAGTGCTCAGGAGTTCTGAATCGATATCGGCACAATCACTGTTCACATATAGAATTAAGTTTTGACTTTCCCGTATTTCGTTAACAAGTTCATCGATTTCCCACATCTCTTTCGCTTTTTCGATTACATGATTAATGTGATTCGTCTTACAAGAAGCACAGCCGGTCTTTTCCGTTTTTCAAATGAAAATCTTATGTTTTTCAATATCCTGTACAAGATAGTGCGGCTAATGTTTTTCGAAAAAAATATTGGTATCCTCTTTCAATCTTCTCACAACTTTGTCTTAAGTAGGAATCTCATTTCTACAAATAAATAAATAAAACAAAATAAAAGCTATGAATTTTTATCGAATGCATGACAATGTAAAATCATCATACTTTATCGTCCTTATACTCGCCAAGAATGTTACTTTGAAAACCAGTTTCAGCCAAACTTTAATAGTTTTTATGGTTTAGTATTGCCTTGATGGAATGTGTGTGCTTCATATTGAACGTCAACGCCTTTTTTCTAGAGTGTTTCATTTAAATCATACATTTGTTAACAGTATCTCTCAGAATTGAGCATTTCGTTAAGTTACAAAAACTCTCAATGTATTGGTACTTATATACAGTATTCTATTATTCAAGCTCAAGATTGCTTAAAGATAGAAGGAGTAAATTGTACGTGTTCGCAATAGTGCTTTTCCTATGATGTGTTGACATGGATAATTCACTTTTCATTACCAGCTGTTATCCGGAGGAGGGAAGGTTCATTTCCCTTCCAAGCAAGCAGAGATGATCCAATGTCGACTCGATTTAGTAAAATATTCTCCATTAACTCACAAAGCACCCCTTTTAGAATATTTATAAGCCATTCCTAGTAATGACGAAATTTATGTTGTACCACAAATATTATTAAATGTGTGAAAAATGATTTATTTTTTCAATTGATAAATGGACAGAACTTTCCAGTGGATTTAATAATTGATTATCCACCTTTTATTTATCAATAGTGCAAATAAAGTAAAATTTAAACGTCCCTTAATATTTACACAGTTTCATCTTCCACGTCCTTTAATAATTAGCACAGTTTCATCTTCCACTTGAATGTGGTTGTAAAAATCGTAATTAATGAATCTAGTATATAATATCATTAATATTGCGTTGGTTACAAATTCAGATTGCTTACAAATTGCACAAGAGGTAAATTATTATAGTCATGTGAAAGAAGGTATTTGAAATTTAAGAGTTTACGTTCAACGCAAGGTGTAACTGTAACCTTGACGTTTGAATATATGGAAAGAGATACAAATTGGTTGATAAGAAAAAAGGTAGAAAACAGAAAAATGATCACTGGGTTATCCCAGGTGAACGTCAACAGTACTTACCAAAGACCGTAAACCCATTAGAAATGGAAAACATCACTAGGGTGTCTCGGATGAGTGATGCCCGTTCTTAAATGGAGGACGTAAGCTTCAGAGGGTGAGAAAACCAAGAAATTAAGATCATAATGTGTTTATAAATACCTGTCTATAGTGATGTATGTTTAAGTACAGAAACCTATATAAATATATTTAAATATTTCAATTGAAACTTATGAAAATTTCCCTTCGTTTATTTGAAGTTAAAAACTATTGAATTAGGGTCATTAGCGATTTTTTTTCTTCAAATCCTTCAGTTATGAATGATCAAAATAAATTAAATATGTGGAGCAGTTTACTTAATTTGCTGGTGACAAATAATTATAATAAAATATTAACTTATCATTAAAACTCTAAATTGTAGATCTTAAATAACGGGATTCGAATCCAATATGCACTCTATGTATATATTTTCACAAATGGTCTGACATCAGTATAGTAGAGCACTCTTACGACTTTCTAATTTTCAATCTCTTCTCATTTCCATTCACTATACTTAATAGTGAATAGTAAGGCTAATTTTCACATATTTATTCACAATGTAAGGTTCTTTTATCAAAAATTCGTCTTATAGCAAACAAAGAGGTTTATTGAAGGCCGTTTTAAATTTTAAACTATTTTCAAAAATTATTTCATTATTAACAGTAAATTTTTCTTGATTGTTTTTGAAAATATCTTTTTCCTGCTGTATGAAAAGTTTAAAAGAGTAGCAAAACTATTTTCGTATACAAAAGGGAAATTATCAAATTTTAACCAAGAATTCTTTCGGAAAGTTGTGGTCGTAGTACCCCAGTGGGTATGGTCGCGGATTCGCAACCACAGCTGTTTTCCACAACCACAGCGTGGGTTTGAGCCCTGATGCCACTAAAGACATGTCTTGTAGCGGGGATGATGTACGTTAAATCTTGTCTAGGGCCGAAATTCTCGAGCATGAGTGGCGTGGAATTTGGAGAGAGAGGTACCAGCTCGAAAAATTATGGGTGAAAGTCAAAATTACAAGATCCCTTCATCAATAGCCATTGTGTACTTCTCAATGGGATGTTAATAATCAATCACAATATTTCTTTACAAAAATTTGATATCTGTATGAGAAATTAAGATATTCAATTTCACTTCGTTAATAAATTAAACTAATCATCGTAAGGACTTTCAAATGAATTCAATAAAATAATCATTTTGTTTTTAAGATGTTTTAATAATTTCTGCCCCATGAATTATATCCCCAGGTTGCTTGTCTTTTTTAGGTAATTAAGAATACTATAGCCATGAAGTTCTCTGCTGATTTTTTCTTTCCTATGGTGATTAATATCTTTCGTAAACGTAGGTGGCGTTTTCCCCAGTATATCCTCGATATCCTTCATTATTTTCTACCTTTTTTGTTTTTAACCATTTTTTGCTTTGTTTTCTTCCTCCCCCCCCTGATGTCTAGAACACAGATACACAATGTTTTGCACAGCATAACTGGATTTATCTTTAGCGGCGTAAACCTCAACTTTCAATTTCGCATTCATCCTACTTGTATTATACTTTCATTGGCCTTTGTAATACACGGAGATACACGGAGAGTTATAAAAAATTCAATCAATAGAAAAACAAACAATGAGGATTTGTCTCTTTTAGGGAACATGTCTAGACATATTGAAACCAAGATCTTTTTAGACGTCTGTGTAATATAATATTTAAATTAAGAGGTTTACAATGGAAGTTGTGTCTTTTAGCATTAATGCCATTATATAACTATTGCATAAAGATAATTATATAAGTATTACATAAGGTTATAAAAGTGAAACAAAGATAAATTATTGCCCATAATAATGTTAAGTAATACGTAAGGGTAATTATGATTACACAATAATATTTTGAACGTTAGAAATTATTTTTTGCGTGATGAAAAGGGACAAAAACCAAAAATTTCCCTAATATATTCAAAATGCTGTTTTTATAATAATTTTGTTAGACTTCAATAATATTAAAGCTTAGAATAATCAATCTTAAAGGTTAATAAGGTCTTATTTTCTCATAAAAAAGTAGTCAAAGTGCTTTTTTTTCTCTATTGCAACAATAAATCTATGTCTCAACAAGTATTTTGTTTTTTGTTTGAAAAGTGTAACATTGATGGAACCCACATTATAATTATTCCCTGAAACTTCTTCAAACTCACCGAACAAAACTTTTGAAGTATTACTGTTTAAAATTTTGTGCAAGCTCCATTTTCATAACTATTTTGTTTTTATAAACACTGTTCCGTGGGAAAGTGATATTGAGTAAACATGCATTGCCGACATTTACAGTGCAACACTAAGAAAGACTAGAAATATCAAAGACCAATAACACACAATACAAAAGAGAACTGATTAAAAAATTTTCCTCATGAAAGGAGAGGAAGACGAAGAAGTCAGTATTGAGGGATACCATTATATATCCACTGCTATACTCTTCGCCATTGAATGAAATATGCTTTGGATATCTCATTAGAATATGACAGTCATTACTACCACACTTTACCAAAGTAGATTTGGCGTTTTGTAGTTGGTGGTGTATGTCGGACCAACCCTTTTCCAATAATCGACTATAAGTGCTCTCCTGGTAATATAACGAGAGAAAAAGCTAGCTTAGGCAGCAATGCAAACGGGTGGACAAAGAATAAATGTTGAAGATTGTATGCTACATGTGGTAGAGTGTTGATATATTAGAACTTTGCCCCAGGTAAATTCTTAATGCAAACCCCCAAAACCTCAGAAATATAGCGCTCGCTGGTTATTGCATCGGAACGTATATTGTATGTATAGGGTGTGAAGAGAAACTCAATAATACATTGCCAAATCATTATACCTGTTGAAAGCCCAGTACGGTGACACATAAGGCAATAGTTAAGAAAACTCTATCCACGGTGTCTCCAGACTCTAATGCGATCATTGTGGTGTTGCATACAGAATTTAAATTCGTCTCTAAAGACAATGTCGTGCCATGTCCGCCGTTAAGTGCGCCATTGTAAACGCAAACGTTTATGGTTTTGAGACAGAGGTAAGTAAAACAATCCACAATCAAATGATACGTGAGGACACTGACTGTTGTTAGATAGTATTCCTTTTGATATGGTTCCTAATGTGGCAGAATAATCCATATTCTATGCTCACTCTATACCTGTCCTCGCGTGTAGAGGTACACTAAAAGGAAAGTGAAATGGGACAATTGCTTCCTCCTACATCTATCGTTTACTTTTCATTGTAACTTGATTATGTCCGACACGATTACTTTTCAATAGACAGTGTTTGTTTTCTTATAGTTCCTTATGTGGCAAAAGCATCCGTCACCGCTATGCGCCTGTTCTCATATGTTGTAGTGTGAATAAGTGCAATCAGGGCCACATTGTTTAGTAATTCTATCCTTCCTTCATCAAATACAGAATCTTATCAATGTGCCTTGGTTACGACCGACACTGTCACCTATATCTTGGAAGGATAATCCTCATTGTCTACAAATAACAATTTTATCTCGATCGAACTCATAAACGTGTTAGATTAATTTTCGTATACTTCCTTTGAGCATACTGAAGCTACGCACGCAAAAAACCTTATAAAAAGCATTTCAAAACTGCAATAAATTTTCCCTTTAGCTCGTTTGTGGTGTTAATGGTACCCATGACACGCATCTGAGATGAAGAGATGAAATGCTAATCATTTGCTTATCGCATTACATTAAACGTAAGGTAAAATTTCATGCTATTTGTATACTTCCTTCGAGGTATTATATTTTGGGTGGAAATAATAGAGCACAAATAATCTGTTCTCAATAAGAGAAATTGTTAATATGAAATAAATCTTTGTCTTGATATTATAATAATTATTTTACCATGCAATTTTGATAGCTTAATATAAAGTGGAACATACTCCTTTTTTGAAAGTTTAGCGTGAATATGATTGCTGACTGTGCTATTGACAATATATTTTAAATATGTTTTTTGCTTTGCTTGATTTCAATAATTTGAATTCAGGTACCAGAAATATTTTTTTTACATTTCAAAATGTGGAGAAATGTTATGAAATTCACTATTACATATTTTCTATTGTTTTAAATTTTCTTTTTAGTTGGATAATATCGTACTTATTTATGAAATTATATGATATTTCTTTTTCATTAAATTTTGTTGCATTACGTTTTGGGCCATAGATTAATAAGAGAAAATATAAGTATTTCATAAAAAATGACTTCAAACAACTAAGAAAGTTCACTTAATGACACTTTTACCAAAAGAGCTGAGCCATACATTTAAAGTGAATATTTGTCATTGAAAAAGTTGTGTCACTGAAGGTTTGCAATTAAATGCAAAACGCAAATGAAATTCCCTTTGTAATTTTACTACACACACATATCTATAGAATGAGTTAAAATAATAATGGATAAACAATCCAATTTATAAAAATCACTTCGAAACCAATTTCGTAACCAAAATAATTGCATTTTTGTCCATTAACGACGCATTTTCAAACAACTCGAGGGGTATTTGCAATGAATCTCTCAATTTTGATTCTCTGACAAGTGATCAGAAGGACACCTGAGTTTCCACTTCTCTTTCCAAAATTTCACATCCCACCAACGAGAGGACATTTGACCTCAGCGTATTCTATGTGCATGAACCCAACTACATTGTAGGTCTTAAGTGGCACTAGAACTCGAGTCGACAAATCGACGTAAACAACGCCGGCCGCGAGTTCATGAACATGACCACTAGACTACCATGACCACAATTTTAAAAAGAAAACTTAATACAATAGCGCATTGATCTTTGAATTATTGGAATATTTAAATAGTAATAATAATTTAGTGGCCATATTCCTGACTTGGTAGGTTAAGACTGTTCTGGTTCCATCTAAGTCCCAAAAGAGATTTTTGCATGTTAGATGAAATTGAGACCGTGGTGAGATGTGAAAATCAAAAGAGTAACATATTGGAGTCCTTCGCTTAGTCATCAAAAACCCTGAAGTTGCTTAGAGGACATGCTTTAAATAAACTAATAATGACTTTGTATACATAATAATAATTTATATCTAACTTATTTACGCACTTTTTGGCAAAATTTAAAAAAAAAGATCTGTTAGCCTTAACTTTACAATAAGTTCAGCAGTAGGAAATATTCCCCGAATAGCCCGAATCGAAGATTTAATGGTTGATATATTTGAGGAACATAAAAGTAAAATCTATACAGTTATTGCAGATACTAACCAAAGATTAAAATTGATTAACGAAAATAAGCTTGAGAAATGCGTCCTAATTTAAGTGTATCCAACAGCATCGTTCCAACCACTCACAGCTGATCGGGGCATACATCACAGTAGTAACTGTGGGATATAGTATTAGACCATTAATATGAAATCAAACTCCGATCTATTTCTGGTTGATTTAAGGGTTCGGGATATACGTTGACAACACAGACCACAGGGGATTTATTACACGTAAGTGCTCAGTTTAAATCATATGTTTGGGACGTGATAATATAGCTATGTAGACAGTTTTCGGCAGAGAGATAAATGTTATTGTAAATGAATTAATATATTCCCTATGAATTTCGACGGATGCAAAAGAATAAGTAGCAAGTTTTAAACGGGAAATTTGAATATGAACGAAAATTAAGTCGAATTCTTTTATCAGATACTCTGAAATGGAAATTAACTCGAAAGCAAAAAAAAGTGGGATCGATATTTACAATTAATCATATCCCATAAATACAATTACGGCTTTACAGGAATTCCATTCTAATTAGAATACTAGCTTAGTTTTGATATTGTAATTCTGAATTTCTTTTAGTTATACTAAAAATATTTACTTTTGAATTATGATTTAATATGTGGTTTTGCTGAATCCATTAGTCACGAAAGGCACCTATCTTGCCAAACAAGAAACAAAATATTAAGACGCTCGTCGGTGAAACTTTAAATTTCTTTAAGCGTGTTTGTTACTAAAACAGACAAACAGTTCCATTTAACAGGATATATAAACTTATAAATATATTTCAATGACATTGTTTTGCAACAGACTACAGTATCATCATACATGACCATGCGTGAGTGTTAAGTTTTATCTTGTGACTCTTCATTAAGAATGGGATCTCATCAAACATTTACCTCTCTCAGGAAACATTCGAGGTCAATGTTCTTCAGGTGTCTCATGACGCTTAAAAACCATCTGTGTATGCGAAAAAATATAATTTTTCGAACCAATATAACCAATGAAATCAAGCAGAGAAGTTTGAAACTTTTACTATGTAACATTCATACATAGTAATATTAAGCATATTTTCATATAAGTTTTAAGAAATTTTCAAATTTGTGAAGAAATACAAACTGAGCACTTTTTCAAAACAACGAAAATTGATATTTTGCTAAGCGAAGGATTCTAAAGTACGATAAAGTTAGCAAACGTAATGTTATGTAATAAAAAAATATTGAGTTTGAAAATATACCTATTAATTAAACATTTAGAGAAAAACTTAAATACATAAATTAAGAAAGTTGTGGAATTTTAAGAAAAATTCCAATAAAAATTTATGTAAAATATTTTCTGTTTATAATTTGTCAAAAAATGAGAGAGAAAGAGAGATGCATAAGTGCCGAAGAAACATGGGTTTTAAATTTTCGAACTGGTATGATTAATAGTTTCTTAGAAATTCAACACACAATCTGAATTTTTTTAGAAGAAAATTGTTTAACTTCTTTTTCTTTTCTTGTTAAATTAGAAGCTTTGTTTAGCATCTTATTAGTATTTTTTATTAACTTCCTCTTCCTTCTTTGTTTGCTTCGAAGCGTTGTTTAACTTCTTTTTTCTAACTTATTAAACTAAGTCTTGCTTAATCTATTTTAAAATTTTCAACTTTTGAAAAGAACGAAAAAAGAAGTCAAATAAGGTCTTTTTCTTGATAAATTTGGAAGTTATAGTAGTATCGTGAAAAATTTGGCAACAAAATACTCAGAAAACATGGAGCTCTGATACACTTTCTTTTTCTTTCAAGAAATGGAAAATTTTAGAACCTAAATATCCTGAGATTCCTTAAATTGGAACACGCCCCTTCCGTAAACTTTACGGTTTCACATTAACTGTGTGATCATGGTTTCATTCTCATGAACTCCGATGTTAAAGTTTATTCATAGATTCGAGTCAAGATTCCACTAACGATTCAACTTGCATAATCTTAAACCTGCTGCGCATTCAAGGAAAGTGTCTAGGAAGTGGTCTAAAATGTAATATGAGTAGTTTTATGAAATAAAAATATGACTTACCGTTAGATCAAATATACCAGTACAACTACCTACTGAAGTGAACTTTTCTTGAGATAAGGATTTATTTGTCCCCTGATTTCACATGATTTGTGATGTGTGCATGGTGCAGGAAACATCTGTGCTTTCAGCACTTTTTTAAAACGCACTGTAACAGTTGAATCCATATCATACTTTAAACTGTACTGTATCTTTACAGTTTCTTATGGTTGCAATCGTCCAATGATTCCTCCCGTATTTTCTCCCTTTGAGTAGTGGGATAACATTCTGATGCAACAGGAGATTCACCGTATATCGAAGATGAGAACCTCTACTTATCAATGAATCGGAATTTACGTAAATTAGAAAATAGATATTGAAGTATAATGACTAAGACTGATCAGGTATATGTTTTATTTATTAGCTTCGAAGAAACAGAGAGATTGCAATGGGCTGGTTGTCAAGGAAATACGAGAGCAAGAGAGAGAGAAACGCCCGATGTCGAAAGTATCCTAAGAAGAAAGATCTTTGTAACACTCGCCGTTTAGTGTCCATTGATCATATGAGAACGAATATTAGTAGCCGTGATAATGTATTGGTGTTGGTCTTGAACTCGAGGCTGGCGTTGTTTACGTCGAGTCCTGATGTCACTAAAAGCACACCATGCAAAGGGACTCATGTTTTTAAGTTCTATTGAAGCCCCAATTAAAACCATTGGTGAGGTGTGTTAAGATTTAAAATTCAAAATTAGGATAAGAATTTAAGTATTACTAGTATATAAATTACAGTTTTAAGACTGTTTAAAAGAGAATACAGGTTTCAAATTTCAATTAATTTAAATTTATGTCCAATGTTTATCATGTTGGTTAACAACAGAATGTTTAACTGTGAGGAATAAAAAATAGATTCCTTTATTCTTTTGAATTAAGATGTTGTAGAAATATAATTTAAAATGAGATTGTTTTTACCAAAATATTGTGTTTTCTTTAACAAGATTATAATTCAGTAAATGAATATAACCATCTTTCGGTAATTATAATTTTAAAATAAAAGCTGCATTAATAAAAAAAATATGCATCCATCATCTTAAGATATACGTTATCAAATAAAGCAAATAGTTGTCGATTTACTTACTTCAGCTTCCGCAAGAAAATTAACTATGTGATTAATTATATGATTATGCATTTAAAATTAATTATGTGATTAATGAATTAAATTTGTATAAATAATTACAGCTAAATAATCTTAATATCATGAATAGGATGAATGTTAGAACTTATAATCAACACAACTCTAAACATTTTTGCTATGCAAACATTTACAGCTAGGCAGTTAAATTTGTATTTTATGAAACCTCTGATTTGATTTGATGCATGCAATGGGAATAATTTGCTGAAAACTTTTACGAGAATAATAGTATGAGCTGTTCGCGTGTGTGATGTTTGAAGCGAAAATTATTACTTTAGTGTGAGCAGCGTTAAGGGTTGTACTCGTATAACATTATACAGATGATAACTATCGATGTAGTGATCACACGGAGCATATGGAATGACACTCTGACAAAAGGAATGATACGAAAATTGAGTAGAGCATTTAAAGTTGGCCATATTAATGTTCATGATGAAGAGCGTAGTAGGCGATTGTCTGTAATTATTGAAGATATAGAGCAGAATCCTGATGAGGAAGTTCAAGAAAACAGATTTTTTTTTTAACGATTTCGTCTTTATCTAATGAGTTTCCGAAAGTTTTGAAGATTGTTTTCCTGCTAGGTTAACCCATTGGCTGAGAGATTTCTACGAGGATAGAATTTAGAAGATGCTTATACATTATGATAATATGTCTTAATATTGGTGGTAATTATATCGAAAACTAGATTAAGGTACAGGCTTTCTCATAAAACCCTCCTCATGGTTTGACTTCCTTAGGCAAGTACGGGCATCAAACCCTGATGCCACTAAAGACATGCCATGGACTAGGGTTGATGCACGTTAAATCTGGTCGCAGTCCCAAATCCTCCTATTGGCGTGGTAGAGAAGTTTGGACAGGCTGGTTCATCTCATGTGTTATCGTCGTCATTTGACACAGGCTCAAATTTATCAGGCCGGTCACCAATAGCCCTCGTGTTGCTTCTCAGAGCAACGTAAATAAACAACCACAACTACATCACACCATATACGAGTATTTTAGTAATTGTAATTCAACTTAGTGATCAGATAGGTTTTAAACGATGTCCATAGAGATGAACAGTTGGCTTTCAAATATTTCGGTAGAGCTTTTTTTCTTTATCCAAAATGCTATGAAAAATAAGGGCTTTCTATATTTATCGTAATTGGATCAAATTAATATCAATCTTAACAGTGTACAAGATATCTGTAATATGATGTACATTAAACGGTTTTATTAGTTAACTTAATATAGATAATTCAGTTTTAAAAATACTTTTCTCATTATAGAAGCCTTATAATTATCTTCATAGAGATAATTAACATCTAAAAATACTTTTCTCAATATAGAAACCTTTCTTCAGAAGATTTATTCCTCATTACGAAATAAAACTAAAGTTCCAAATTCTTCTTACAACGATTTTATTTATCAGAACGTACTAAATATGTGTATAAATAATTTAATTAACATTGAATAGATATTAATTTAGAAAATAAGTTTCAGTTTGCAGATTTTTTCAAAAGTAATTTATCAACAGGAAAAAACTAATTTAAAATATTTTAAAATTCTTTTAAAACGTTTTTGAGTTGTTGGGTAAAATAGGTTTATTAAAGTTGTCTGAGTGTCTTAAACATTGGCGATAAAAAAAATTTCTCTGTACTTTTGAAGGGCACTTTCATAAATCGATAAATAACTAAAATTATCAAGAAACTGAAATAAAATGCTATTATAAAAATACAAACTATTAAATATAGTTGTTAAAAAATAAATTACAATGTACCAAAATTGTTAGAAGTTTCGGTTCTTGATGTCATGAAACACACACGTAAATCAAACATTAAATACCTTCATCAGCTTAAAATGTTTGAGGCGAAAATTATTACTTTAGTGTGAGCAGCGTTAAGGGTTGTATAACACTATACAGCTGCTAACTATCGACGTAGTGATCACACGGAGTTCGGGGACGAATAAAACAACAAGAGAAAATTGTTTCATTGTTAAACCAATATTATTTAAAAAAAAATTACCTCAACGAATATTCATAAATAATAATAATAATAATAATAATGAAAAATAGGAAATCTTTTCAGTGATTTTAATTGAATAAACAGTTATTTGTATTCTAGGTTAATCTTTCAAACAAACTGATCTAATATTTGGATTCTCAATAGTTCACCCAAATAGTTTTGCAATTTATATTTAAATTGAAAAAAATTTTGAACATTAGGCTATTTAGAACCTTTTTAATTGGAACCTTTTTATGCAAACCTTCAAATTACGTAAAGAATGAGTTATGTTGTGAAAATCATTGAATTATGTTAATTAAGTTACAGAATTACTCAATTAAATCGTAGACTCCTTTGAAGCTTTAAAATTGTATGAATTATGAGTGGCCTTTCTTCGAAGATTGTAAAATACTAAATTTTGTGCTAAAACTTCTAATTACACTGTATAATTACACTGTATTAAAGTTAAAGGTGGTGAAGAAGATAATATTAAGTTATTGCATTGTCCATCAGGATGCTTTCGTACCCCAAACTTATCTCCAGATTTAAGTTCTATGCATTTTGTGATACTATCAAAATCATAATTTCATAAACATGGATATTTTGGCAGTCATTTACATTTCAAAATCTTCTTACAGACTCGAATTCTAATTTCCAAACCTGGTTATCACTAAAAGAGGTATGTAAGAGGATAAATCATTTAATTGATTATGTGTGTATGAAATTTGAAAAATTGAATTACATTATAGTTTTAACGGAAAGGAAATTCAACATTTCTGATGTTTTTTGCAGTAAATTTATGGAATTAAAATTGCACATTATGTATAATATTTTTTTTAAATAATGAATGATTGAAAAATACAAAGTAATACAAAAAAAACCTATAGTAAAATAAAAGAAAAACTTAAGTTCAAAATAGATTATTTAAAAATTTCAGTATTCTAAATATTGTAATGTAAAAAAACCGTGAAAAATGGAAGAAAATGTAATATTACAGTATATTCAAGAATACGTATTAAACATTTAAATAACTAAAAATTTTAAAAAAATAGGGTCAATAATTTTAAAAATATATATAATGAAGCTGAAAATATCAAAATCTTACCAAGACATACAAAGCATATCTTTACGGAAAGGAATGAAGAAAAAAATTCAAAAATTGAGATAAAATAATTATAATACTGTACTAATCTTGAGACTAAGAATAGTGGGTTTATATTAATATTAAGGATCCAACAATTTCACTCTATTGATTATATTGCATTCAATCGAAACTAAGTAAAACCTTTCTTTCTGAACAATGTTCAAATGAAGAAAAAAATAACATATAAGCCAAAGAAACAAACTTATTTGAACCAAAATTAATTTACGTTATTCAATAAGAAATTCATTGGCGTGATAATGCATTTTAGATTTAAGGCATATAACCGGCAAACTACATTTGATTGATTAATTGAGTGCTTTTGCGAAACTAAAACATATATATATATATATGATGCAATTTACTTATCTTACCAATTTATTTAAAAAATAGTTTTTTAAGAAGAAGAAGAATAAAAAGTATATATATATACATATATATATAATTTTTCTTACAGTCACAAATAAATGTTTTTTAAAATAATTTCATGAAGGAAATTCTTAGTTAATGAGAGATTGAAAAATAAATTGCCATCTGATAACAAAGTTTTTAACTAAAAACTACATTGTAACGTCACATAAATTTTTAACTATAAAAGTATATTATAGTTGAATTTTTTTTTTTAATAAAATTTAGAAAATGTTACTAAGAAATGCAGAAATACAAATTGAAAAAAAAAAAAAAAAAAAATTCAAATAAAAATTACCGAATTGGAATAAAGCTGTATGATACTGCCAATAGATTAGGATAATGGTAATAATTTTTATACAAGAATTATTGATGAAATCTTTCTAATTAGTCACAGCCTTATAAACAAAGTGGTAAAACCTAAAAACACTAGTCAAAGAGGCTGCACACTCAAATAGAAAATACTTTAACATTAATTAGGAGAAATCTTAAATTAAAAAGCAAAAACCATAATAAAAACTTTAAAACTATTTATCATAGATTTTTGAAAAATAAAGGTAGAGAAGTAATGTAAATAAATATAATAAAATAAATAAAATGCAACACACACATAACCTAAGCAACATTGACACCAGCATTTCTTTGAAAACCATCTACGCTTTTTACTAGCAAGTTCCTAAAAGCGCAGTATCACTCTATGTCTTCGAAAGTCAGAATTATATAAAACTCCAAAAAATTTACAAGGAAATTTGTAAAAAAGAAGGAAACAAATGGAATAGATTAACCAGATTAAAATCTTAAGAAAAATAATTGTTTCAGAAAAATTATTTAAAAAAAATCTGTTTTAAGATTTCGTTTCATAATTTAAACTGTAGTTCACAAAATGAATTAAATATTCAGCTTAAATAGAGATATTATAAAATTTATTTAAAATATATTTCATATTAATATCTATTGAATAATTTAATATTACGCGTGATATAACTTTTTAAAATTTCTAAGAATATTTAAACATAAATTACTTGCACAGAAAGAACTTTATTCACAAAGCGATATAGATATCTCTTTTATGATAAATATTGCAACAAATACTACGAGTTTATTCTTTCATGATTTTTTTTTACATTTGTTTTCTTTGCATCCTTTTATTCTGAATTCTCAAAATATCTATTTTGGCTATAACATTTCTTTGTTTGGGAAAGTTTGGTACCAGTGAAACACTGTTAAAGCAGCAATTCTTAAAAAGCCACATTCATAATTTAAAAATATTATGTATAATTTTTAATGTTTTTCTCAGTTTTTTATGCTTTTGTTTGTACTTCTTCACGAGTTGAACTTCATATTATTGTCATTATTTACTGGTTCATTATTCTTTCAGTTACGTTCATCGCTTTCTTAAATATTTTGCATTTTCTTTTGTTCTATGATTTTGGTAATAATTTTTTTTAGTTTTCTTTATACTATATCTATGTAATCTAAAAAAGTATCTGTATTTTTTTATTTATAATTTTCAAAATTTCCTTATGTTTTAATTCTTGCTTCTTTACTCATTTATTTAAATATTGTGAATCATATATATATATATATATATATATATATATATGTGTGTGTTTGGTAAGGATTGTGTGAAAAAATTAAATTTCAACAGACATGTAAGAAATATCTTTCTGTTGAAATTATAGCAATGATAATTGCTATAAAAATTACTTCAGTCGGTAAAAATGCAGTGCATAGTGAGTCGGGCTTATGTATTATAGATTTATACATAAGCTAAAAGTATTAAAAGCTTTATTTAAATTTCTTTTTACCTGGACTTTGAAAATATAATTGTGAGAAAATATAACTTTCTGTTAATCAATGTGAATGAAAAATAACATTCTTTTCGAAATTGTCATGTATTCAACTGTGTAATATCTGCATTAATGTTTTCTAGAATCTTAAAAAAAGAAGCCCTCACTAAAATAATGGTTTCAATAATTATTACTATAAACGACATTTTAGCATCGATTATTTTAATGAAAGAGAAGTTCAAGTCTTGTTTAATAAATAAATTTATTTTCCGTTTTAAACTTTATAAGTTATTCTTTTTCTTTGCCATTATGTGTTAGAATATAAAAAACTTTGAATACCGTATCATACACTTCACTTATCCGATTAAAACGTATCATGTTGTGTCGTATTCATGCTCTTAAGCAAAAAATAGATTACTACATAATACAAGATAGTATATGTAATTTTTCAGGAATTCTTTAATCAATATGAGTTTAGTATTCGATACAATAATTGTAACTAAAAGTAATGCCAGATCTTAATTGAATATTTCCAATAAAGAATATTTTTATCTGCATTTAAAAGTTAGTTCTAAATCCACAACTCCAAAATATTAAAAGCTTAAACATAGCTTTTCGGTATTATTAAAAAGAAGCAAAAAAGAATAAATTAAAAAGTTCTATGCAAAGTTTTGCAAAGAACAGATGTAGCCACCTAAGGTGAGCGTTTTTTTTTTTTTTCATAATTATTATTAAATCATTCAATTAAAGATAAGACTTAAAGTAAATGAAAAAAAATGTTTAGAAATTAAAGAAAACTATAAATTATTAAATTGAATATATTTCAGCTAAATATAATTAAAATTGAAGCAAACGACAAAAAATTGTAAAGTGATTTGGTACGCCAAAAGTGATTCACCTAAAACAATAACCCTTAGGCGGCTAAAAAAATGGCTTTCTCTCAGCTGTCTTAAAATTCTGAATAATGTTATTTATTTTCAGTCATATCTTGATTCCAGTTTACATATGATTTAAGGTAATACATAAATCGATAAGTAGATAAAATACTTTATTCTTATATTTGTTGCACTTTAATCGAATAAGAAATAAGGGGAGATTTATTACGACATATTTTTGAAAATGGAATTTATTAGTGGTGAAAGCAGGTATGAAACATATATTATATATATTTTATTTCAATCTAATAAAAAATTCAGGAGAAATTTATTATGACGTATTTTTGAAAATTAAGTTCGTTACTGGTGAAAGCAAGCATAAAAATGTACGAAAAACAAGATAAATCTTTTAAAAGTGGTCAGGTACGATATTGTTTTGGCTAAATAAAACAATAGCCTCTTGGATAGCTTAAAAAAAGAAAGTCAGAGAAATGATTTATTTTTGAAAATATCCGTTTCATTTACCTAAATGTTTTGACTTTAATTACCTCTAATTCATAAAATATTATCTTTTAAGAATTCAAAAGAAATGCATAGACGGTCTCTTTATCGCGTCTTTTATGCATATTTCTGTCATTAATCAACTTATACATCAAAGGTACTTTTTACTAATTTGCTCAAACACGTATCTCAGGAATGATTGAAGATGATATGAATTATTTATTTCTTGCCCGAAAAATAACTTTTCTGAATTCACAGGACTTTATGATGGGGGTTCATTGTTTACGTTTCTCAAGGAAAAAAAAAGTATAATTATGAGCGGATTAGCTGCAATATTTTTAAAGTGTTTAAATTTTTTTTTAGTCATTAGTGTAAGCAAATTCTTTCGTCTTATTTAATACAATAATTTATCATCTGTTCCAATTCATCTTTACTATGGCATGTAATTATTGTTGGTTATTTGTTATTATATTTCTGCTCTTAAAGTTGGTATTCTTTATATTTTCATACAAAAGAGAACATATGCAATTAGAAAATTTGTAACACTTTCTATCTCATTTAAATCTTATCTCTGAGTTCATTCGAATTATTTACATTTATATTTCAATTACTAATTAGAAAGCTACATCTTAAAATTATTCATGAAGAATAAAATTATTTTTGTTCCTGAATACTACACATCGATTTATTTATTACGTATAGTTTATTTAAGTAAAAAAAATGTATCGTTAGGTTTTAATTTGATTGTTTATTCAATATAGTTTTTAATAGTATTTTAAAAACATAATTATGTAAACTTAGTGGTGGCGGACTTAGATTTAATGGGTGAATTTTATACGACTCTAGTATTATTTAAGTATTTGATGTAGTAATATGAAATATAATTCTCTATATTGAATATGCAGATTTAATAATAAACAGGGTCATTCGAAATGATTCATCCGATTTCAAAATTCCATATTTCTGAAAATAAACGAAACATAAAGGTACGTAATATATGAATACAAAGGGAAAATATGAAATTTTTATATTGTGAACAACGGGAGGCCTTCGAGTGTATTTCGTTAAGCTATTTCACGAAATTTTAGAAGTGTTTTGGAAGCTTTCAAGGAGTTTCCTCCCAGTTGAAGCGGTCGCATTAGATCAAATTACTTCATGTTATACAGATGGTGTCCTGGTATGGTCCCATGCGATTCGTTCCTTCGAGAAATTGCAAAAGATAAAATACGTGCTATATCATAACCCACAAATTTATTTGAACAGATTTTTGCTGCTACACAATCAATTATCATTGGCATTTTGCAACATGTTTGGCAGGAATTTACTCATCGAATTTATATTATAGGTGTAAATATAGGATATTATATCAATCACTTGTAAAACCACTTCCGTATTTTCCTTTGTATTCATATATTACTTATCATTCTGTGACTTTTACTTATGAATCACTTTGTAATCAGATGAATCATTTGGAATAATCCCCTGTATTAAGATTTGTTTCAATTCAAGCACTTGATGATACTTATTTTATACTTTTTCGAATTAAAAGATATTTTCCTTTAATTTTTTCTTATTATTTAATTTCAAAGCTTAAAAATTAAAAGTGAACTTTTAAATTAGCCTTTTTCTCCGTGAACGTTTTTCTTATGGCATTATATTATATGATATATTTGTACAGTTCGATAACATTTTTTGGAATTTGGATTGGTTAAAAAACTATGTATTATATTCATTTTACACATTCAGAAATGTTTTAGAGAGCAAAGATTGCTTTACATATATTTGTTAACTTATTTTTACCGCAACTATACAGAAATTTTTTCAATTATAACGCATTCAATATATTTGAATTTCCATTCAAAAATTTTGGTATTATATTGATGCTAATGTGTATTAAATTTCCCCCAATTTAATTTATTATTAAGTAAGGGAAAACGCAAGTGATGTTGATCTGAAAATATTAATTAAGCGATTATTTGTTATCACGGGGTTAGAGCTGAAAATAAATTTTAATTACGGCTTAGTGTTTTAAAAATACGTTATAATCGTTATAAAATAAACATATTTTAAACTGTTATTCAACACAAGTTTTTCAATGACCTTTGGAAAAATTTATATTAACCATGCCTATTATATAGAAAGAATCTCAGAAAATACATTTTAAATACATTTTAGAAATGCTATAAATGAATAAACTATACGGAAAAATATTTATCAACTTTATACTCAAATGACATTTTACAACGACATAATCATCATTAAAATTTTAATCATTCAGAGTTTAATCTATTCAGTATTTTTCAATCTGATCTGCTTATATTGAATTTCTGATAAGGCTCAAATATAAAGAAAGCGTTATTAATTCTAAGGCTTATAAATATTTAAGTTAAAAAATATAAAGTGAATGGACTTGATCCAAATTGGTAAAAACAAAATATGGTAATTTTAAGGTAACTTGTTTAATTATTATGCATAGAAATTTTATTATTATACTGGAAGTTCTGTTACTAAAAGTGGCTGATTTATTTGATATTTAATTTGCATTCTAGGGAATTTAATAGCATTCATTAGCGTCGAGATTTACAGATTGGATTAGCATATTTTTTAAATTTAGTAAAAATTCAACTGATAGTTTTTCAGTCACAAATAGTTTTTATTTATGATGAAATCTGTCAAAAAGGAACATTCCTTAAACTTGTGCTTTATGAATTTTTCTTATTTTTGAATTTATTGCAAATAATTTTTAATACTCTAATGCTTCAGTTTTGTATATTTAATATTAGTAAAACTCAATACTTAAATTTTTGATGATACAAAATTAATACTGTTAGATATTTACAAATAGGTATATAACTGAAATTATATTTCTATGAAAACACTTATCACTGAATTGTAAAATTCGCTTCCAATATTCATTGCCTGACATTTAAAAGAAAGAGAGAGAGAGAAAGAGGAACAGGAAAAGATATACCAAAATTAACACGGAGTTCATTTATACATCGGAAAAATAGTTGAAATCAATTATTTGTTTTCTCCGGAAATTAATGATTCTCTCACACTAAGACACAAGAAAATCTAGAAAGAGAAATGCCTTACACATCCTTCAAGAAAAAAACTTTATCTCGCAGAACCCCAAACAAAAAAGGCGCAAACACCATTAAAGCCATATAAAGACAGACTTAGTAGCTGTCTTTGACTGCCGTTTGTCTTCACCAAGGTAAGGTTAACGTGAATCTTCAGGTTGATGGAGTCATAAATAACAATATCTTCCGAAAGGTTTCGTTCGATGTCCATGTGGATAGATTACCTATCTCCCCCATCCTGGTTCACGAATGACCGATCAGATTCTAGCAGCATTGACCAACAATCTACGCTGGCGTTGTAACCAGAATTTGAGTTCAAGGGTAATTAAAGTGGTTGAAGGAAATTAAATTCCTTGGATGTACTACAGAGAATCTTCCAGGACTCCTGTAGCTGAAATATTTAATATGTGAGATTAAAGGTAAATAGACTAACAGAAAATGAATAATGCAGAATAACGGTTTCTTCTATTCGAATCTTTTGTGATATATATCTTGTTAAAAAAGTTCCTGTCTCTCACACACTCCCTCAGGATAATGTTATTATATATATATATATATATATATATATAATGTTATTATTATATATATTAGGATAATGTTATTATATACATAATCAAAGAAGAATACAAACTGTTAGAGAAAAATATTTTTTAATTAAATTTAACACAACTAATATGTATTTAGAACTATTAGAAAAAAATGAACTTCCAAAAGAAGTCAGATAAGTCATTAATGCAATTAAAAAGTACAAAAATGACACTTCACACATGTGAAAAAGTACATGAAAACTATTTAGAAAGACAACTCATTAGTAAAAAAAAAATGGAATTAAAGTAATTAAATTACAGTTACAAGCTGTTGGCTGTGAGACGGGTTACACACACACACACACACACACACACACAAACAAAAACACA
>BMAW01078507.1:0-17156 GCA_019974015.1 Nephila pilipes | reverse complement strand
TGAATCATCTTCAATGTCAACTCGGCCATCTTGAAAACGCTTAATCCATTCAAAAACCGATAAACACTCACTGTCATATTTTCTTTCAATAAGTTATAAGTTTCAGTAGTGTTTTTTTTTTTTTTTTTTTTTTTTTTTTTAAGTTTTATGTGAAATTTCATAAAAATTTGTTGTTCACTAATCTTTTTTTCTGGCGAAACAAGAAAAAAAGTTACTCTAATGCGAACGAAGGTTATGGCTATACTGATTTGTTTAAAGAAACGACAAGCACTGCATTCAAAAGAGAAGACTTCACGCTAAACAGCTGTCGGTCGCTGGCATTTGGCACAAGCGTACTTCTTCTGTAGCAACGTCAACCCTAATATTTAAATGCCACACCTCGTATAAGTGTGGATGTGTTGAGTAAACTTGTGGGTTTCTCTATTCTTCTATTACAGAGATTAAGAAAAAGTTTCAGGTTCTCAAAACCCGCGGGAAAACAATTAGGATCGATTAAATCTGATTATCGATTAATTGTGCTTTAGAAATAAACTAAATAAATTTTTCCATAATAGCAGTGAAACATTTTCTATTTCCTAGATCACACCCTTCATTCGTAAGCATACACAACCTTTGTGCTAACTTTTCTTTCCGATATTCCTTAACATTGATGCTTATTTAATCCTTGTTTAATTCATTCAGTTACTTTTGTTTAAAAGCAGACATTCAAAACGTTTGTTTTTGTTATCTTAAACACTATCACTGTAAGCTGTCGAAACACTTTTCCCTGGTCTGAGAGCAATAGCAAAAGTGCGGACCTCCCACTATGGAGATATCAAATAATAAGAGATTTCCTTTCCACAAACAATAACAAACAGTAAATTAACCCAAGTTCAGTTTATTCAGTAGGAGATTGTCATAATAATGGTATCTGGATAATCTTTTTCGGAAGAATAACTTTCACTAACAGATTACACAAAATTCTCCCTGTTTAAGTATACAATATAAACATTCCTCCCTCTCTTTGAAAAGCTTTCTTTAACTGCAGCGTTAATTATATTATTAATTAACTCCCGAATTTATCATTCGAAATTGAATTTCCAGACTGGAGCTTTTCAAAAACCTACAGTACGTAAAATTTCCACAGGTATAATTTTTTATTATATGCTAATTAATTATCCATTTTCGAAAATCTTTCTCAAATCTGAATTTTCGAAATACATCAAATGAGAGAAGAAGTAGAAAGACTGCATTCATTGCTATCAAAAAGTACGAAGTAGATCAGAAAAATAAGAATATAATAAAATTTCATTAACAAATTTACTGATATAAAAGAGTATTTAAAAGAGTTAAGAAAGACGAATTTTTTGGTAAAACGAAACACTCGTTTCTTGAACAGGAAATCGGTAGAATACTAACCCTAAAGCATTAGCTCTTAACCTTTTCAAGTGAATTGCTTAGTAGTAATTAAAAATTAAAGTACCTAACAAAGTTTCTTTAAATAAAATTCAATGCAGTGATAGCGGATTTTAAGCGATAAAAATGACTGTACGCAAACATAAACTTTTACGCTGCATATTTTGTACTTTAATGATACCAATAATTACTAAAATATTTCCATTGTTTCATTTCCTAATTCAATATAAAGGGGCCATTTTGAAAATTTTCTTTTGTTCGCAATTACCCTGTAAAATCATCAGGTAAGAATATACGCTTTCATTATTCAGTGTATATATATATATATATATATATATATATATATGTGTGTGTGTGTGTGTGTGTGTGTGTGTATTGTGCAAAGTAAAATAAACAAAATATATAAACCATAAAGAGAAACCAT
This sequence comes from Nephila pilipes, assembly GCA_019974015.1. Classification (NCBI taxonomy): domain Eukaryota; kingdom Metazoa; phylum Arthropoda; class Arachnida; order Araneae; family Nephilidae; genus Nephila; species Nephila pilipes. The sequence continues at coordinate 15,337 of BMAW01078507.1, read as the reverse complement.
CCGTATGCTAATGAGTAAATACATTATAAATAAAAAGCCGTTGGAATTTTATTAGAGTAAAAACAATACAAATTAAAGAGAAGCCTTAAAAATAATAAAAATAAAATATCAAATATGGAAGGAAAAAAATTACGTACTAGAAATTTTTTAGAAAAAGCTATTTAGAAGTAAAATATAAAAAATGAAAGATTACAACATAAAACAAACCAATAGAAAATGCGGGGGGGAAAGCAAAATAATAGGTAACAGAGAAAAAGGAAAATAATGGTTTTCAGAAAAATAATAATGACATAGGCTTCAGAATGTTTAAAGTGGGGTAACTCCAGAATTAATATATATATATATATATATATATATATATTGAATTTTGTGGAATGAATCGATAGCGCGAAGAAATCACACAGCTTAAGTAAAAATACTTCTTTATTGTACAGTTGTATGAGTTATACTCAAGTTAGAAGGCGTTTTCTCCTTTTTACTCTTCGCACAATGTCACAAATAAAAATAGCTTAAGCAAAATACCACAAATAGGAATATATCCACATGAATTTAATTCCTAAAAGATAAAGTTCACCAAAATCGCAAGAGCAAGAAATAGCCTAAATCGCATCCTCTCTCGCTCACCTCTTTGCGGGAACGACCTTTTTCGCTCACCGTCAGGATTCCTTCTCCCCTTTGGTCTTTTTTTTTTCTGTTCCCCTTTAAATTCTCGGGTAGGGCTGACTCACGCCTCCTTAGATTTATTTTCATTTTTGATTGAACAACTAAATTTCACAAACAACCTCCGTTTCTGTCCCCCAACATCATTCGCTCTTAATGTTTAATATCCATTTTAACGCACGTGCATGTAGTTATTGGACATTCAACGGTTAGGTCCTAAATCCCCACATGTCTACGTAATGGCTCACAATTCCTCACAAAGAAGAATCTACACTGCCTCACCTGTATAGCAGAGTCAGGTGTTCATGAATGCAGCTGACCAAAGCAGCTGACCCCAGATTTGGCTCATTTATTGCTTTGGAGTAGTAAACTTTTTATTATGCCTTTGAATGGGAAATTGTTAAACAAAAACGGGAGTTCAATGCAAATGTCTCTGACGGGGGTTATCTTTAGCCTATTTAATATATATATATATATAAACTTTTTTCTTTCATTCTCTTTTGTATATATATCATCACGCGCATACTAAACTAAAATACCTCTACTTTAACATTTACTTAACTCATTAAACTTTACTTAGGATTCTCTTTATTTTTCATCTTTTCGCTAAACTATATTTCTTTTTCACTACACTCAATATAACTTCCTATTATTACTTTAGAACTCATAAATCAATCACTTTGTTACTTCTATACGGTAGTTTATTTGGTAAATACTTTCATTTAAATTTCATATGAGATCAGACACACTATTTAATAACAATAACAACTTAATTTATTCAGCCAACGCAATTCCTGTCGCGTTCCTTTGGTGATCAGTGCAGTTTACAGTTAGCACTCAATCACCCCGGGATTCACAACTTTCTCGAGTTTACTTCCGCTCCGTTCGGAGAATTAGTCTGATCTGACTGAGGGGATCGTATGACATCCCATACAAAAATACGCCCTCTACAGGCGGGCTTTAAGCACGGGGGATAACACATTAAAGGCTTCAATTAATTCTGAATTATACAATTTCTTACTTCTAGTAATTTCATCTTAATTTTGGTTTTTAATAGTTATAATTTGTAATTTAATTTAATTTAATTTAAAAATAAAATTGTCTGTTTAACTAAAATAAATTATATATGTGTGTGTGTCCGTATCAAAAATCAGATAAATCAAAATCATTCAAAATGGTAAGTTGAAATATTTAATTCATTTAAATGGTTTTAAAATGAATCAAGTGCGTTTTATACTGAAGTAAAGTATATTCATTTTTTAATTACTATAAAATTATTCTTTATAGCGAAGATAAGGTTATTAAGACCTTCGAACAAATTAAATAATACAATGAGATTAATTAGAAATTCTAGAACATTTGTCTTTGAAATTGAACTAGAAATTTGAACGTTTTTTTATGTTGTAATATCAGCTTAAATTTTCGAATAAAAAAATTAAATTGCTGTATTCTGAAATATTGATTTTTAATTCTGCATTTAAAACATATCATTTTTGTAAAAAAAAAAAAAGAATCCATTCACTTAAAATTATACTTTTTAATCATACTAAAATTAATTATTTAAATTTATTATTAATAGAATATAAGTACCGAAATATAAGCGAAATTCTTACGCATCTGATATATGAAAAATCTCATCTGTAATTGTGCGATGTAGAGACATCTTCAATAATTATCTGAATTAAACAGCTTCATAATACTTAGATTTCCTTTATGAATAATTGGAATTACACGCAAAGAATTTTCTGCTTTTTTTTATTTCATTTTTATTAATATTTCAGAATTTTAAAGCTATCTTAAATGTTTCATATTTGTTTTTAGATTTTTCCAAGGCTAGTGGATTATTATTTGAATTACAGTGTGTATGGCTAAGTTAAGACAGCTACTTTTATAGTCTCAAAGAACAAACCCCCTTTGCAGTAACTGATAAGAACTTTCTAGATTTGCTTTTCATCTGAAAATCAGTTCGTAGCTTTTCCTTTTCAATCAATGTGACCCTTTATATGAGTTCTTATGTACAATCAGTTTTATCGACAAAACTTTTTTAAAAATGATATGACAACACGAACTTTTTTTAAAAAATTATTTTCTTTTGAATGATTTAAAACTTTTTTTTTCAATTGACAGGGAATCCTTCATCACTTTCTAAATAGCGTATAAACTAATTATTTGATTTCCAGAGAGAATTTACATCCTCTACAGTCTCAAAGTAAAATTCTGCTCAAAATCCGAAGAAAAACACTGTCGCACATATTTTTGAATGTAAGAATTTTCTGAATACTTAATAATTAAATGGATACATTTCTTGCATATTTATTGTGTATACCTGCAATAAGATTTAAAAATGCTTTTATGTCATTCGATTGTTCATTAACATTGCACTTAAAAGCAACACGAGGGCTATTGGCGATGGACCTCGTCATTTTGAACCTTGTTCAAATGACGAGGATTTTTTCAAGGTCAAAAACGATTAAAAAATTTGCTAAACATGTGACAATCAGTAAATTTTAAAGAAAATCCTTGACAAAATGCTTTTCGATGATGAGGAAATGAAGGAAGACCTATAACCTATTAATCTAATACCAGTTTATACTATCTCTAATATAATTTTTATGGGTTAATTTTTTCTGAATGACATTTTGTATCTATTCCGATATTGTTCTTGCTTAAAAATTTGTTTTCTTCGTCTATTCAGATAAACAATTTTTATTATTAAAACACTCATAATCTATTTCTAAAGCTCTCCTAGTCTATTCATAAGATACTCATAGTCTGTTCATAAAACACTCATTGTCTATTCATAAGACGCGCATTATCTATTCATAGTACACTCATAATCTATTCATAAGACACTCATAGTATATTCATAAAGCATTCATAGTCTATTCATAATACACTCATAGTCTATTCATAAAATACTCATAGTCTATTCATAAAACACTCATGGTCTGTTCATAAAACACTCATAGTCTATTCATAAGATACTCATATTATAATTTGTTTACCAACGATAACATTATTTTCTGACAGTTTTTTTATTGGTTTTGGTTAGTATCTTTCTTTAGAAGCTCGAGTTTATTAGCCAAAATTTCTAAGTTCAGATACAAATTCTTGGCGCTGATGGATTTATTCTCATTTAACTAAGAATTAAAAAAAATTCAGTAGATTTTTAGTAGATTATCAAAACTATAATTTCAATCATAATATTCATTTCTCAAATCTCAGAAAAATGAAATTATGTCTGAAGGTCGGTTATAATTTCATAATCTCACACACAATTTATATTTTTTCTCTTTTAGAAAAGGATGTACACATTCTGTGAGTCCAAAGATTGAGAATACACCCAATGATTTCTCGATCAATGCATCTTTCAAAAAGCTTATAAATAATTACTATGAAATCCCAAAGATTTCTTTTATTTCACCCACTAAACAAGTGACAATGATACATACAATTGAAAGAGAAATACTTGAAAAATTAAGAATATAAACTGCTGTTTGTAGAAAATGCAACACCATGAAGGAATCATCAGAATCAAATGAAAATCGCAGAAAATGTCAATTATAGGATATTATGCAAATTAATAAAGTTTCAGAGCCATCGCGCGTGCGCGGCGCGCGCAGCGCCCTCTGAATTGATGCTGAAAGCGTATAAATAAAGTGCTGTAGCGGGACGTTGAAAAAAGTCTATGATTATTTGTTAGTGGCAAACGTTTAGTGAGACCTGAGTATGCCTCCACGACGGAAGAATAAGAAATTCAAGCAACTTACGGAGTTTGAACGAGGGAGGATAATCGGCCTTCGAGAAGGAGGATTTTCCTATCGCGCAATAGCAGCTCGTATGCAGCGGAACAGTTCCACAGTGATGCGAGTTTGGAAGCAGTGGACCGACGAGCACCGAACAACTCGAAAAACAGGCACTGGACGACAGAAGGTGACGTCAGAGCGCGATGATCGACACCTGCTCCGCATGGCGGTGAATGATCGCACAGCTTCCTCCAGGCAGCTGGCAGCACGTTGGTCTACTGCTACAGGTGTACAATTGTCGGCTTCGTCAATTCGTCGTCGTCTGCTGCGCCGTGGATTGCGTGCAAGGGTGCCTTTATACAGGATTCCCCTCACGGCGAATCATCAACGGCTGCGTCGGCAGTGGGCTCTTGAGCACAGAGACAGGCGAGCTGATTGGCACCAAGTTGTCTTTTCAGATGAATCACGCTTCAATTTGTGGACCCATGGTGGCCGTGTTCGTGTTAGACGTTATGCCGGTCAACGCTGCCTTCCTGAGTGTATTATTGAACGACATAGTGGTCGAACACCCGGAGTTATGGTCTGGGGTGCGATTTCGTATCATGGATGATCCAATTTGATACGAATTGAGGGTAATCTCAATAGCAACAGGTACGTCCGTGAAGTGCTACAGCCCGAAGTCGTTCCTTTCCTTCAAGGCATCCCTGGAGCTATCTTTCAGCAGGATAATGCACGCCCACATGTTGCGCGGACTGTTCGAGACTTCTGTTCAGCACAACGCATGCAACTTCTTCCTTGGCCTGCTTATTCACCGGATATGTCGCCTATTGAGCACGTGTGGGATATGGTTGGTCGGCGTCTCGCTCGTGATCCGCGTCCTGCAGTTTCCAAAGACGAACTTTGGTTGCGCATACAAGCGATATGGAATTCTCTTCCTCAAGCAGATATTCAACATCTGTTTGACTCCATGCCACGTCGTATAGCAGCACTTATTGCAGCGCATGGTGGCTGCACCAAATACTGATTTCGAACGCTTAATTTGTTTCTTTTGTTTTGAAAATTTCATCATTTATTTGTATCAGTACAAGTCGTTTCTGCATTAAATTTCATTTGATTCTGATGATTCTTTCATGGTGTTGCATTTTCTACAAACAGCAGTATATGTAGCAATTTAAACCAAAATTTCCTTCGAAAAATCGAGAGCAAATTCACAGAATTTCTATAATTTTTAAGAAAGAAATGTCAATATTTTTTATTTACGTATTACTTTTATAATTATCAGTTGTGATACAGGCTTGATTCAGTTTTTAGTTATAAGGGAAGATATTTAAGCCTATTTTTCTTGCAGAAAATGATTCGAATGATCTTTGATCATTATTCGAAGTTTGTGCACAGTCTTTTTGAGTATATATCACAAATGTTCAATGACATTGATGTCTGGAGATTAAAAGTACACTAGTGCTGTTGTGGGCTGCTAATAGTTGGAATTATGTATTGTACGTTTTATTCTTGTTAAAATACGAAATTTTCCCCAAGCCCAACTTAAATACTTTTCTTTCAAGTTCTTCTTGAGTATAACAAATAAACCATGAAGTGCATAATTGTATCGATAAAAAACGAGCTTCCCAACTCCTCTTGCAGTGATAACATTCCAAAAACATAACAAATCAATCGTCATGTATTAATATGAGACGTTCCTCTTTTGAATCAAGATAAGCGTTTGATATAATCTGAACAATGCGAAAGAAATATATTAAATACGCTCTCATCGCTAAGAATAATTTTATTCCAAAAGTTTGTGGTTCTTAACGGTTGTATTTTTGCGAATTCTAAGCGTTTCTTTGATTTTGCATACTAAAGAGAGGTTTCTTTCTTGCTACTATACCACCGCTACCAACTTTCCTGTTTTGAGGATATTCTGTGCAGTTCAAGCACAAATACGCATACAAATGATTATAGAGGTGTTTTTGAAGAAAGTGTAATAGCTATTAATGTGCAATACAATATGATTTTTTTCTACATTTTGCTTTTGGCCACAGCACGTATGATTTCTTCTCTTTTTTTTCCTTTTATTTTCGATAATGACCTCTTTGTTTTGTACTTTCCAATAATTTTCAGGACGCACATGTAACTACTTAGTCATAATTTTAGTGATTTCATAATATTTACTTCTCTTTAATAATCGTAAGACCTGACTTTCTGGCATTAATACTGCAGGGGGGGGGAGTAATCATCAAAATTCCCTATCATATTCTAAGGTTTCAGTTTGTTATAAACATGATATACTTAAAGGTTTCAGAAAATATAGACCTTGACAAATATCTATACAGGTTATCTTAGAATCTCAGATAAATGCTGTTGTTACATTAATTTTCTAGAAGTGTGTGTGTTCTCTAATTTTTTCATCATGAAATTTGCATCTAATTATTTTCTTATCTTTCTTAGGTAGCAGTCCATTCTAATAGATATTTGTTGTTTTCTGTGCATATCAAATTATCGCCACTTTTATACAGAGGTGCCAAGAAAATTGCTTTTGCCTTTACTGTTTGCATGGCCTGAAGTGGAAATGGTATAATATTTACTAACTATTATACTATTTGGTACTCTTCTATTGCCCAAGCTTAAGAAGACATGAGAGTTGTAGAGCCTAAGGCAGTTCTGGAAAAAGGTAACTTCCACTCGATTTTGCAGAATGCTGTATTTTGGGATTACCACATACGCCTCCACACATATATATCTTCATACACATTGGTATCTTAGTTAACGACAGTTATCAAATCTAGGATGATCAGCAGGACCGTCATTATTCAAGAATAGATTTCCCACAAAAATATTAATATACCATTTATCATAAACTATGTATGAAAATGGTCAAATGATTTCAATTATTTTCCTGATCAAGGGTCAGTACATGTTATATTGATTCGTTGTACCAATTGACGCCGCAAAGACAAGCAGCCATCGTTCAATATAGTTATGTATAACAGCTCATCCGCTAACCATGGTACCACTGTATATATACCTAGCTATATAACTATTCTCTTGCTCACTTCAACTGTATATATGCTCTGTATATGCTCTCTTATATATATAACTATCTCTGCTATATGCTCTCAATATATGCTATATATGCTCTATAACTATATCTCTCTTAATATCTTAATATATGCCTGCCCTCTAAAATTTTTATAATTCAGAATAAATTGCGTGCTTGTGGAATAATGTAATAACCTGGCCAGTAGAAGTGGTTTTGTGCTCTTGCTGCACTTTAAGAATGTTTATTTTCATTGTCTTTTATATGGATGACTTTAAATTTTGTGAAGGCTTCTCTCTCTCTTTTGGTTTTTATGACGGTTATTACTGTATTTCTTAAGTGAGACATTTTTATACACAAGCGTTATTTGCTATATTCTTTTGTTTCAGTAGATAAGCCAGTAAGATGTTCCAGTGCAATCAAAACAAATAATTTTGCCATTAAATTTATATTTGGAGTACTGCAACCTTTGAGGAAGGATTTTAAAATTGCTTTGTTTTAATTTCTAAAATATGAATCAAATGGTTTAAGGATTCTTTTTGTTGGGTCTTTAAATTTGATTGCCATCTGCTGTCTGAAAAATGAAATTAGTTTATTTAAATTCTACTATTATTATTATCTATTTTTGTTGAAAACACAGGTGGGTAGTAGCCTTCATGTTTAACAGTTTAAATGATTTTTGCAGCCTGGAATTAAATTATCATTTGTAGCTACGTGATGGGGTCAGGAAAAATAAACAGGATGGAATATATAAAAAGGAGAAGATACGTGGATAGTGAGCCACTTTTGAGGTGGTTGAGCATTTAGTATAAATATAAACTCTTGAAGATTTCGTAGTGATTGAATAACTCAGCCAATTTTATTAAAATGAAATGCAATAAAAGTGAGTGTATATACATTTATAGTAGCCTTGTCATTTGAGATTTTTAATCATCGTAATAAACGTATAAGCGTGTAATAGGCATTCCACAATTCTTTTTAAGTTGGAAACGTTTAATGTTAACAGTACTTACTTTCAAAGACAGGTGGAAAAGGCAGATAACTCCTTAGATACCTTCAAAGATATAATGCCTGGAGGATCAGATAATCAAATAAAGATAAAATATTGTAATACCCTCTCGTTATATCTTTATCAGATGAGTAACTATCAAGGACACGGATAAAGAGGGTAGGAGGTGAACTTACTTATGAATCGTTATGCTACCTTGAAGAAATCTCCAGGCGATCAAATCCATAAGGTCAGAATAACACAGGAGAAAGGGCGGAGAAAAAGAGCGGTAGTGAAGTAACGTCTATGTATATTTATGGAAGCGCTGCATGTGTAGCCAGGTCATGTGATGGTCGGCTTGCTATGCAGCTGAGTTTTGCATTCAGCCTCCTGAGTTAAAGGGGAGGGAGGGAAAAAGGCGCCCAGAGGTAGCACTACTCCGCCAATGTTGTCAGTCAGGGCCCTCGATTGGACAGTTTGGCGGGAGGCGTTGAGGCCCAGAGTAAATTAATTAAAGTTGGATCAATGGCCGCTCAGGCTCAGGGCATGCTCAGGAGCTAATGCTGTCATGAGCAGGAGGCTGTGATTTCCTGACACCTTCTCAGTATGGTGAAGATTTAATCTGGATTACGCCTCTTTAGTATACTGTCAAAACCAGGGCTCAGTGTTGACACAGGGGTCCTAATGACCACAGTGCGCCTGCCTTCATTCTCTGTATCACTTAATCCTATTTGGGGCCTTTTCTTCCCCATAACTTATGTATGTTGCTATGGATACACAATCATCATACTGTTGAAGGAAGGCAGATTAGGGCGTCTTTGTTTGCTTTCTTCCAGCTTTCTGCTTGTGCTGAGGGAGGGCAGTCGTGCCTTTTTCTTCCCATGTTTCCTTTCTTCCATTGTTTTCAAATAATGCCCACAAAGCCTCCTGTTCCTTTCCCCACGTGATCAGGTATCAGTGCCGTCCGCAAAGGAGAGGAAGGGATGGTATTTCCTAATATGCAGGAGGGATTTTGAAAATATTGCGTATTTTTCTTTTCTGGGCATTTGTTCTGGCTTGCGAGGTAAACTCTATTTCAGAATCTTTTAGAGACTTTGTTTATTTCAAACATTGTCAGGGTTTCTTCGGCCTCGAAGAAATATTTATGACAGATGAGGTATTTAGCCAGTTTAAAGCCTCATTGATGGGGCTCCCGTCTACCGGCCATTTTGGTTTCGTGAGTACCAAATCCTACCAAATTCGACTGCCGTTCTCAAATGTTTATATTTGATCTGTGAATGCAATTAAGTGTGTATCGAGGGAAAATAATACTGAAGGCTTCTGCAGAATTACCTTTTCCCTCTGATTTTGGCTTTTTGCCACTGTTTGGTATTCTTTGTTGTAGGTTTTCTGGTATTTCAAAATATTTTAATATTTTAAAATGAGTATAAAGTAACTAATAGGCATTATTTACTCATTACTCACAGATCATATAAGTAGATTTGAATTCATAATCAACAAACGTTCTTGGACTCCTCTTTACTGGGGTCCTTATTTTCTCACCAGAGTGCTTATTTATAAAACTTTCCAGGCCCATGATCCGGATGTATGGATCAGGCTTGGTTTCTGACTGAAAATGGAAAATACAAGTGTAGTTTGAGAGAATTCTCAAATTCTCAGGCGTCAGAAAATGGCCTTTGTGAAGACGTTTTAATTCTGGAACTTTATAAATTTTAAGCAGGCCTGAGTATCATTAAAATCTATTAAGGTAAGCAAATGGAATAATTTCTCGCTTCAGTTAGAGATGGATGAAAAATACATGAAGATGTTTGTTGCAGAAACCTTTACTGATCAGGAAGGAGACCAAAAATTTGAAAATTTGATTAAATTGATTATTTTGAATCAGTTTTTAGAGTTGAAGAGAAACTGACAGATAATAGCAAAGTTATCTTGAAGGAATCATGAGGCCTTGTGTGCTTCACACCTGGGCTGTGAGTCAAATATGATATATGATATATATATATATACTCTCTCTCTATATACTCTCTCTATATATATGCTTTCATTAATCTGTCTTCAAACATTTAAATTTTAAATAATAACTACTGTTTTTGCAGTATTTGGGGATTTGATTTTGATTGTTTAGTAACTTCGCGCCTGCTTAAGCCTTGTAGGCTAGTTGCGGGGGCATTTCATGTTCAGACCTCTTCTGCAGTGACAAGGACGACACCTGAGTGGGCTCCTCCTCTCAAAACTCTCTACACTGCAGGGTCCAGCCAAAGTGGTCTACTATATAGCCTCAGGGTCAGGTATTGTATAATTAGGGGTCAATTCGATAGAGTCGATAGATAGATATTATTCAATCGCAAATTGTAGACGCTTAACATAATATGTTTTGCATAGTACAATATAGTAAAAAGTTTTGTTATAGATTATAGCAGCTTATTTAATTTTCTCATTCCTACATTTTTAAACCCATTTGTCTTTTTACCGTTTAAGTATGCATGTGTTTTGTGATGGGTTCTCATTATCGGACTTGAGAAATTATTCTTGCTCCATTGTCCAAATTGAGCATAACCTCTTGAATGATGACATATTTGATAAACTTTGCGAGGAAAAGATGAACTATCAGAACTAATTATTATTTCACAAGCGATAGTTGTCAAGGTGTTTATAAAACTTATTTGAATTATTAAAACATTTGTTTGAATTTTCTTACTAGAATTAATCAGTTGTAAGTGACTAATAGCAGAAAAATAAATTTCTTATTTGTGATGTCTTCAATGATATTCAGTAAAAATTCAATAACAACAAACACGATAGAAAAGATAACCCATGGGCATGAACAATTAATTTAAGCTTTCATTAAATTAAGCTTGTTTGAAGTCTCCTTTATTACATAAAGATTTTCAATACTTTGAAATTTGACAATTACATATAACAGTGAAGGAGTAGATACATGGGAATCCTCAAAATGAAGCAGTGATTTTAAATTACCTTGGAGATATTAAAATAGATCTCTTAGAATGGATTATCACTGCCTGCAGTCAGTAGAAAACCAACTTGACATGGTCATCTACCAAGATGAAATCATTGAATCAGTTAGGCCTTGGCGTAAAATATGCTTTAATAGTTTAACTGTGAGTAAATTTTGTACGAATATAAATACTACAAAATATAAAACATGATGGAGCATTTCCTTTAATTGCGTTCCCAAGTTCTGTGTATGGTTAAATCTGGTTTAAGTGTGTGTGAATTCTATTTTTAAAGAAGATACATGGTCTGGAGCTCAAGGGCAGGGGCCCAGGATTAAATTTTGGACCGTGTCTTGCTAATCTAGCCAAGAGTCATCAAGCACATCCTTCTCATTGAGTTTATAAAATTTAGTTCATCAAAATCAAAGAGGAAAACTCATGTGCTGCCAAATGATTTAGAAATGATGGATTTCTTACTATTATCGATTTTCGTAGAGGGTCGAAGAAATTTTAAAATTTTGAGGTTGAAACTGATCAAAACGTTTGGCAGCCCTGCTCTGTAACAGGGACTGGAGCTGAACAGATTTCTCAGCCATCCTTGCTGCATGGCAGGGTCTTAAATGTCAGGACTCCAAACCCTTGACTCAAACAAAACATGGTCTGGCCTCAAGTTTCGACCACAAGCTGCAATTAAACCTTCTCAGATTCTTGGGAATATCTTTATATTCAGAGATTTCCCAGAAATTTTAAGGTTTTTCCAATTATAAGTGTACAGATGGGGCATGTAATTAATAAAGTATTCCTGAGGTTTATATATATAAGAACACATGCTCTAAAATGATCAAATTTAAACAAGATTTTGTCATTATGGATATATTTCTAAAACACCACTCGTGATGTTCTTATGCCATTAAGTAAAGTTAATTTAAAAATTATGAATTCCAATTCCCCTATTGTTCAGGATAGAGTGCTTGAAAACATTGGAAAAATATACTCTTGTGGTTCAAAGAAATTTCGTATGAGATTAACCAGACGATAAAGAGAAATAAAAGAGTTTATTTTTATCCTTTCAAAACAACATGAGGCTGTGGCGTGGACTTCATCATGAAATAAAGAGAATAGTATCTCGTACATAATAATCCATTCATAAAGGAAAACGCACAGTTATTGGTGAATGCCGTGAGGATTATAGACAAACTGGAAGAGTAAAAATTAATGATATTTATTACCGCGTTGCATGAAACAACATAATGATTTTGGCGACGTGATTTGAGCCTCGATCAAATGACTTGTGATTTGGCACCTACTCTCAAACCTACCAACGTATGCATTTACTGACTCAATGAATTTAATGCACATCAGCCCAGCTACAACGGGTATTATTATCTGGACTCAAGTTCGACTTGATGGAAAAGTGCAGAATTAAGTGGTGCGTGTTACATAACTTATATCTGTAGTTAGTTGATTTTTCTACTCTAGGGATTGTCGTATTCTAAAATGCAATTTATGTATTGGAACTAATATATTTATTGCAGAAAACACATTGCAGCAATATTTCTATTTTATCAAATGGTGATCGTATAGATTTATTTGGGTATTTTCTGTCTCTTATAGAATGGATTCATATTTTCTTTATAAATGTACACTTTTGTAAGTCTTTTCCTGACATATACTTGGGTCACGACTGAGGTTCTATTTGCACTTTCAAAACAGCAGTGAATCTAAACCTTTGCCAGTTTTCTTTTCTTTTTCTTTCTTTTTCCTTTCTCGTTTTTATATCTATGGTTAAATATGTTTTAGAATCTATAAATTTTATCAGTGTAAGAGTCTATTGACTTATCTTTTACAATTGAGCTTTAAATTACCATAGCAGAGCCTCCAATTATAATGCCTTCTGAGCTTTTCTGGCGTATTTGATTTCTGATCATCTTGAGTGGTTATTACGTTTTCTATCAGTGATGCAGTTTCATTCTTTTATTTTGAAAGTATAAATTTCAGGGCTTTATTCAAATTATTTGAAATATGTTTTCCTCTGATTTTTAAAAGCTTTTATATAAGAAAATAATTGAATGCTTTTTAATATAATGTAATTCTCTGGGCTACAGTTGCTACTCCATAATAGTCGTGCTCTTTTCCAGGTCATTTATTATAGATTGCTGTCTTTCTGATTATAAAGATATGTAAGTCAATATCAAATGTTTTTAAATTGGATCCAAATTGTGGTCTCATTTTATTTAAGGCTTTAGTTATCTGATTTTTACTCCATCACCGGAAGATAGATAAATATACATCTTAGAGGTGATGCAGTTTAATCTTTTATTTCAAGAAACCAGTTTCGGAAGTAGTCAGGTATAGAACTATCATCGTTTTATTATATGGTAAAATCCTAATTAAGAAAAATTAATACTATATTGTTTAATGTTTTAGGTTACATATCCAGATGAAGTAATTCATTGAAAGAATCTAACCTATATAATGTCTTGCATAGCAGAAAATATTTAAATTTTGGAACAGATGAAACTTTTGATATAGTTGGATTAGAATGACACTTTACCGAGAAGGTGGGTATAAAAAGCCCATTAAGTAACTTGGTGAATAGAGTTTCGGAGATAAAATGTGGAATTACTACCAGTGGAAATCCTAGTCATCCTATTGAAAAATACCGCAGTATTTCAAGAAACCCTTTTGAAATGCCAGGTGTCCACATTTTGTTAGTAGAGGTTAAAATACTCAAATGGTTATTTATAAAAACGCACGCCTAAAGTAGTTTGAAATTATTTTAACGATCAACAATTATATACTTTGGGCAGGTTAAAATGTTCCTCAAGTCAATATTTTCAAAATTAAAAATATACTCATGAAATTGAATTATGCCAATATAAATGTGCACGTAAAGTAATCGTGCTGCTCAAAATATTTAATTTCATTTAAATAGTTTTCAAATAGTCAAAACACTAGGCAGATTATTACAATTTTAGAAAATTAGACACTGCTGTCATGATATAAAGTTCTTCCTACAGCATATGGTGACGCTATTGTGAAAGACTTATCAAAGATATCCTGCATTCAGACTTTAAAGATTTCCATAGAGAGTCTATTTAAGAACCTGTTATTGGAATCATATTTATAAAGTGCAATCAATTTAAATAACATTATAAAAACATTTTTGGTACATTTTCAAATGTAATTTTAAAAACAAAATTCTTTAAATATTTCTTTTATTTGAATTTTTACAAAGATAGAAATAGAAACAGATATTATATTCCCTCCTTACATCAACTCTTTTACAGTAGAAGATCTGTCTTCCAATAATAACATATTTTTCAAAACATTAAATGTTTTTCAAAATATGAGAACACTTTTGAAGAGTTTAAATCATATCAAAACTCTTGATTTTAGAATTTCGAAAATAACATGTTTTATTTTGTTTCTAAAGTATGATAAAATTCTATAATGAATTTATTTTCATAATGAGACTAAATATCACTTAAAATGATTAATACAGGCTTACTAAATGCTATTCTATTATTCAAAGTCTGACGGAAGTTAATTCATGGAATTACATTTAGACCTTCTTTCCTTCACCAAGAATTTAATTTTCTAAAATATATTATGAATGAATATTATGTTGTAGGCTATCTCTAGTTCTTATTGTACTACAGAGTGAAGTCATTATAAAATTAAATTATTCTATAAATATCTAAACAATAGTATTGCGTGATGCCATATTGACTAATGCCTAAATAAAGAATTCAAAAGTGGAAATAAGTGGTGATTTAGAGATTTTAAAACAGTCTCTTGTTTAAAATTTTCAAATGATTTTCTTCATTTGGTTTTCAAACATGGCATGCTTTGGAATGACGATTTTACGTGTGCTGGAATTGCAAATCTTCACCATTCCTTATTACTTTTCATTTCATAGATATATCTGCATTAAGTCTTGTTCAGTGGACAG
>BMAW01078505.1:36832-63393 GCA_019974015.1 Nephila pilipes | reverse complement strand
TATTTCTATAATTATACAAAATACTAAGGTTGAATAGGCATAAGTGATTAAGCGATAAAGAAATGGTAATCGATCATTAAAATAAAACATTAAAATATTAAAACAGAAAAACTCTTCTGTTCAAATATTAAAATTAAAGAAAACGATAAATTATTAAAATAAAGCCATATAAGCTTAAAGGAATGGTAACTACTCATTTAAATGAAAATAAGAAAATCTTCAAATTTAACTATTTTCAAATAAGTCAAATGGTCTCTTTTAAAAGGAATTTTTCCCTTTCATTTTTATAGCTGTTGCTAAAATACTTAAGAAATTTTCATATGTAAATGTACTTATCCTCGAAAGTATTTTAGTCAGTGATGATACTGATATGGTACTTGTAAAATGTCTTCGTATGCTATGATCAAAATCCATATACGCCCATATGTAAATATCAGAATATATGTGATTAACATTTTGTACCATTATATGTGACGACAATGATTTCCTCAAAGCGTAGACATACCCGCAAGCATTCATTGGTGTATCACGATTTTAGTACACCTAACAGCGATTGTTAATTATCGAACTGGGAGAAGGTGAACAATAATCGCTATAATTACTACGGACGCATAGTCACTGCAACTGCTAGTGGTCTGTGGTCGCGGACTCTACATGGTTTTCGTCAGTGTAAGGTTCGAGCCCTGTTTTCAAGACCCACCGTGCCAGTGGAGCTGACATGATAAAATCTGGTCAGGGTCCCAAAGCGTAATGGCGAGATGGGGAAGTTGAGGTGGTGCCATCTCAAATTACTCCATTACTTGACAATGTTCAAAATTGCAGTGCGTCTTAATAGCCCTCGTGATGTTTCTAGTGCAACATTATATGTATAAGAGTAAGAAAAATTCTTCCAGTAACAATGAGACTACATAAAGTTAATAAAATGATGAAATTTGTGAGACAGTAACTCATCAATGAAAAGTCAAAATACACTATGAGATTAAACTAAAACTTCTCCAGAAATGCAACATACAGTGGTATATCAGCCAAGTGAGTGAATGTAAAGTTTATTGGCACCAGATATGAAGTTATACTGTGCTAGACAGATTTAACATAGTATAGACTTGGAAAGTGAAAAATTCGTTATTGAAAGAAGGAGATTGGAAAATAGAAAAGAATGTAAAGGTAACCGGGGGCGTCACCAGCAATACAGCATCATTAAATGTTTTGATTGTTATGATAAGAGTACGACGAAATAAACAATAAAATGGTATTTTAAGAAATAGTCAATTTAAAAAATTTTTTAATCGTTCTAAGATAAAATTATTTTTTACGAGTAATGGTATTACCATATATATATATATATATAACAGAGATGTTTTAGAATTCAACACATTTATTCCTTTGGATATTTATTCTTCATCGATCTAGATTTTGTGCAGCGATCAAATTACAAATTTTTTAATCGTCCTTTAAGCAAAAAGCTGGCTAGGAGAATTTAAAATTGTTTCATTACCTCTCTGATAAAAATAGTCATCAAGGGAGAAATTAAGGTAATCGATAAAAGCCATAGAATTTACAATGATCAAAAGTTCTACCACATGTTAAAATTCCAGTAAATAATTCTCAGGAATTAATTTTCGTCTGATGAAAATAATACGCACACTTTAGCTCGTATTAATGTAAATTATGAGTATCCAGATGAACATATCTCACTTTGTGGAAAATGAGTGATTTTTAATAGCTCTTGATTTACATTAATTTTTCCAAAATATATTTCATGTTTAGCATTCTATCATTAATTAATACATTCTTATGTCTCTGGAGTCGTAATTTTAATTCTGGAAGCTCACACTGATTTGTATACTTCCAAAGAGCTCAATAATTATTTTCTGAGTAATTCGAAATTCAAAATTCTTGTTAAATTCTCGCTTTAATTTAAATATTTTATAGTTACTCGTTATATGCTGCCTTTCACTTTCAGAGTGAAAGAGTATTTCTGTACCCATTTGGATTTATGCAAATATTTAAAATAGCTTTGATACAGATAAACGATTATACAACATATTTCAGAGGTAGCATAAGATGCAAATTCCGCGTTTGATATTGTTCAAAATATCCGAATAAAAAGATGAATAAATCGTATGAATAAAAAGATGTTTCGCAGTCATTCTGTTTTGTAACATCAAAAGAATTTGAAGTAAACTATTTAATATTATTAAAAAATTGCGTGAGCAGTTTTCTTGAAAATAAGTATGATTCGAAAAAGTAAGAAATTCATAGTTTAGTGATGTAATAAAGAGCAACATTTATCAAATTTATAATTCAGCGCATGTCTCAATTTTTTCTCAATCTTATATTTAAAAAAAAAAAACATTTCATAATAATTAATAAAGAAAGTTTTTGTACAACGTGTAAATTTATTTATTCTCACTTAAATTTATTTGGACGAATGTCAGCGAATGCAATATTCTTACAACGATTGAGAAGTTGAGATTTTAAAAAGTTAATTAGAATGGTTACATTTTTAATAATAAAATAAGACTAATTTGTTACATTATGAAACTTGGATACTAGATGTAAATAATATTAATCACTCATTAATGATATAAAATTCTTTTTAAAAGTTTTTAAGAATATTGATTATTTAAGTAATGAATAAATAATGATAATAATTTTTTGCAATCTGTAATAAATTGAATAATAATAATGTTTCCTTTAATCTGTTGCAATATCTTAAAGAATTAATATTTGTCAATATTTGAGAATATTTTTGACACGATAAAAGCAATTGTTTTTCAAATTAAATTTATTCCTCTTGGATAGGGTTTCTTCGAAAATTTTCAAAGCTACTCATAAAAGACTGAAGCTCGTTTGAGAATTCTGAGCTTTTAAGCCGTAGCATCGTAACATACTAAAAATTTAATTCCAAAATCCTTTAAATACACTCGTTTTATGTATATTTTCTTCTATTATGACCAAAATTCTCGGAAAAAAAGTACCTTTTTTTAAAACTGAAGTTCTTGCACTGTACCTTTTGCAATTTGCAATGAGTTTTTCTTTCTCATGAAATATTTTCTTTTAATATAATTTAAAAATTAGATTTCAATAAAGTGAGGTTAATTCAAAAATCAACCACCTTAACTCACAATCAACTTGCCTTAGCTACAGCATCTGTTTCTGATTACAGATGTTACCGCTGAGGCAAGTTGATTGTTTGCTACCATCTATTAATGGGTGTCAAAAAAATTGACACTGATTCATAGGTTAGTTTTGAAAACTGTCACGTCGAGATGTCATTTTATGTCGATTTGTCTATATTCATGAGACTTGGATTCATCTTTATGCTCAGAAACCGTTACAAGGGGGCAATCTAAGCTTCCGGTCAATCTGCTCCAAAGAAGGCGGAAACGGTCTCATCAGCCGATGATCTTTCGAATACGAAAAGCGTAGTACTCATTTTATTCTCAAAAAATGATAAATAATCACCAAATATTTCATTTTGAGTTACTCCATTCTCATTTCTCATTCTAACAAGGGTACTTTATGAACACACTCAACTCTCGTATCGTAGTTTGCACACGTTACTTCAGTTTTTATGTTTTCTTATTTTATAATTATGAATTAATATTTTATAATATTATTTCATAATTATATTATTTAATATTAATTCATAAGATGCTTATTTTATACTATTAATTCATAAGATGCTTATTTTTTAATATTAATTCATAAGATGCTGTATCAATATTGGAATCAAATTTGATAATAGCTTTATAAAAATATAGATATTTAACAAAAAAAAAAAAAAACGAAAAATGTAGCAATTCAATAAAATTTACTTTAAATTACACTTTTCGTCTACTTCGAATAGGAAATATTTTGTAGTGTTACTTGTGAGATTTACAAAATGGGTTATATAGCAGACCTGAATTCACGAGACTAGAAATTAAAGAAAACTGACAGATCAGCACTCGAATACTTTGTCAATTTCGAATTTTTTTTTTTTTTTTTCATTTAATAACGTATTCTGTAACTAGGTATCGGTAAGAATTATAAATATTACAATTTTTCTTTGTTATTAAGAAAGATTTTGATGAATATTTTTGAATGGTGATAGTAAAAAAAATTGATGCAACAAATATATTCTTAGCAATACTAAGAATATTTTTGTAAATGTTGGTGTATTGATAAACGTTTAGACAACTTATCCTTTTTCAGAAAGGCAGTATCTACTTTTTTTTTTCTATCTGCTTAAAATATTGATCAAGCTGTTGAAAAAGTTAATGATTTTTTTCCAGCATTTTTTTTTCCGTTTCAATTTTTTTTTTTTTTTTTTTTTGAAAATATCTCTGTTTTTCGCGAAGTTCTTAGGAAAGTAAAAAGACTTACAGCAAACAAAAACAAAAACATTATTTTAAAATTACTTTTTGGAAATACCCCAAAAGATTATTTTTTTTAATACAAAAATTTTAATTATTTCTTATTTTATTCTTAGATTCAAATTACAAAAGAAGTATTTTCTTCCCTCAAAATGTAATTCGCCTCGCAACTTGTCAATAAAAGTAATTGAAAATTTTGAATACTCCAGGCTTTCTCATATTAATTACCAAAGACCCATTTTTTCTGATAATAACACTATTCTTCCATAGCATATTGATACTTATTCTCGGAGGATGGAGGACATGTTAAAATCTAACTACTATGAAAGATTCTGAAAGATTCGATTCCGTTTCTTAATTCGCAATTTTGATTCTGTTATTTATTCTGAAATGCATAGTTATTCGTTCAAAATTTCAATAATAATTCATGTAATATTTTAAGAAATGTACTATCATTTTAATTTATAAAATGTTAGGCAATAAATACTGAATAAAAGAGTTAGACATTTGACTAATAGTACGTTTAATGCTCTTACGTTTGCTTTTTACATATATTTCATTTTCTCATAGAACAACATAGTATTAACGAATTAAATGATTTATATATATATATATATATATATATATATATAACACATCAATCAATAACTCCGGACTAACATTGAAAAACAACATTTTTTTGCAAATTTTTTTTTTGATGTATCAACAACACTTTTGTTAATCACCTTTTAGGGTGACTTAATCGTTCCAACAGCTATCCAAATCCTAAAACCCATTTTTTTTTTTTTTTCCGCAAAATCTTTTTTTGTTACCCATTAAATAATGAATAAGTAGCTTTCTGAATCATCAACTCGTTGCTGTTTTTGTTCCATCGAAAGCAATCGCGGCACCCACTTGGAAAAACCCTTTTTCATGCTCAATTTTTCATGAAGGATAGTAAATGCACTTCCATATGATATCTGTGTCATCTCATCAATCTCACGGAGCTTCACTTTACGATCTTTCATTATAATTTTTGTCACTTCACTCACATTTTCCGGTGTAACGGCTTCCACAGGTCTACCCGAGCGTTCCGCGTCATTTGTGTCGGTACGACCACGTTTAAACTCGGCAAACCACCGACAAATCGTTGCTTTTGATGGACAAGAGTCCGGGTAACATTTTTCAATCCATTGTTTCGCTTGCACGGTGTTTTTACCCATTAAAAAACAATGTTTTATCAGAACACGAAACTCGGTTTTTTCCATTTTTTAAACAAACTACAAAACGACTTTACTCCAACCTCGATAACTCAGCTGTTTCTGGTCCGATCGACTTAAAATTTTGACACGTTTCAAGCAAAAGTTAGTACTCTAGAAAGACCTGGTTACTGGTTTACTACGAGCGCCATCTCTGGGTTAGTCTCGGGAGTTATTGATTGATGTGTTATATATTATTAATATTATTATTATTAAATAACCAATAAATTATTAAAATGCATTAATATTCGCATACATTCAAGAATAGTTAATATGGACCGTAATACCATATGTAAAATTTGCTAATTTTTCCGTGCATTGTGATATAATTTTTATTTGAACGTTATCGTAGGTTTCATTAATTGTTTAGTCAAACATTTTCCATAAGCAGTCGATTTTCTTTAAGTCGTTTCCATTCTTCATTTCATTTAACCTTAATACCGACACTTTAATTTCCTTTTTTTTTTGTCGAGGAGGGGCATTTAATTAATGTCACAACATAATTGCATTAAGATTGTAGCTGCTGTTTCCAATTATTTTGAACAGAGGAAGAGAACAGCATTTATGTTAGTACCTTCATCTCTTGACATCCGTGCCACAACACTTGATAGCTTTCGGGCCCAGTTTGATTTGATCCACAGAAACTCTCTTTATTTCATGCGGTGTCTTAGAGGAAATGAAACCTGTAATAGACTCGCGCATTGCATGCTACAGAACTCGTGCCTTTAATTGCTACATTTACATTTAAAAATTGTGAACTTTAAATTTTTATTATAACGTATTTTTATTTGGCTCAAAAATTTAATACCAAATGGGTGCGAAACTTTAAAAATGAGTAATTTTTCCGAAATTCACAATTAGTATTATTATAAATTACCTTTATGCGATGGTTTTTATACACTGCGGGAGTGAATAAGCTGCCCAGAGCTAAGCTTGCGTAGTACATGTAGCTCCCTCTAGGGGCATATTGCGCAACTCCATCAGTGTTCAATACTGCTTGCGGCATCACCACGTCTAAGTTTTGTCTACCCTTTGAATATTTTTTCGACGCTTTTGTGCTGCTCGCTCCCCTCATTTTTTTAAGATGGTGGATTTATTAGAGCAACGCGTAGTTATGAAACTTTGCTCCAGCTCTCAGAGATGACGCTTTGCGAAAAAATCAAGGGTACAAGTGGTTTCCTATTTTAAAAAAAATTGGCTACGAATTGATTATTGGCAAAACTTGTTCTGGACGTTCGTCAATTGCCTGAACTGACGAAAATTCGTGAATTGTTACTTGATGACCAATGACAGATCATTCAATATATGGTAGAGTTAATTGAATTATATTGGAGACTGATTCAGCGAATTTTACCAGATTTGGGAATGAGATGGGTCCCTACAAACTTTTTGTCTGGGGTCCTGAATGACCAGCAAAAGCTGCACCTGAGTACACCAGGTTTTGAACGAAAATGGCATAACTCCATTGTCCCATGCACCTGACTCTCCTGATCTAGTTCCATGCGATTTCTTCTTACTTCCACGCATGAAGAGGGGAATAAAAGAACACAAACGAGATATCAAGGGGGAAATGGATGAGTAACTGTTAGCAGCATCACTGCAAAGGAATATCAATATATTTTTTTCCCAACAGTAGAATCACCTGTAAGACAAATGTTTTAAATACAATGAAGGGTACTTAGATGGTGATAAAATAATTTTGTTAAAAAAATTAAAATACATATCCTTTAAAAATCAGGATTTGTATTGGTACCCTCTTGTATATTACACTTATTTCCATAAAAAAAAAATATTTCCAAATATTTAAGAAAATTGACGGGATAAAGTTCCAAAACAAATATATTATAGCTAAAGTGTAATATTTTTAATTTTGAAGTTTAATAAATATTGAACCTCTCTTGTAGGAATATGCACTAATTGCCATTAAAATTTGCGCAAAAAGAAAGCGTTGTCAGAACAACACGAAATTTTACACGCGTAAGAACAACGTTGATGATTACAAAATCAAAGCAAAATGATAATTTGTAGTTGGAAAAATTACTAATGAATGGAGGTTTTAGTACTTTATTGGGCCACCTCAAGCATGAATACAATGTATGATAAGGTCGGCGTTGAGGTACATAAGTCCCGTATGACATCCAGGGACATCTTGCTGTACAGTTGTTATAAACGCGACTTTAATTTGACCAAACTCGTAGGGCGTCAAACTTGCTGTCCTAACAGATCCCAGATAGACTCCATTGGTGGCAAATTTGGAGATCGAACAGGCCAAGGAAAGGAGGAATTGTAGTGGAGGCAGTCCTGTGAAATCCTTGCTGTATGTAGGCGAAAACTGTCCTGTTGAAAAATTGCTCCAAGACCATTAAAAATGGCCATGAGTGGCAATACAGGTGGCTAAAGAATGTCACGAACGTACCTCTGGGCTATCATGGTGCCGTGGATTAATTTTACGCATGACCATGTATCGTATGCAATGTCATCCCAAACCATCACACCAGTTGTGGGAGCGGTGGGTCGCTGCACAGCGAAGACAGGATTGAAAAGTTCCCCTCGGGGCCTCCACACACGTACTTGATTGTCCTCGCTGCCCAAATTGAATTTAGATTCATCTCTAAAGATGACCTGATTCCGTTTGGTTGCAGTCCAATCCCTTCGAGTGTGACACCACTCCAAACGGAGGCGACGGTGAGTGGTTATCAATGGTAGAACCCCTAATGGGCGCAGCGATAGCAACCCCCTTCCGCCAGGCGCCTTGCAATGGTACGGAATGACACAGAGGTCCGTGGTGAAGGTGCTGCCTGTGTATGGATGGTGGATAGTTGGCGCTATGCGTGCGTGTCGTATTATGTGATAATTTTCTCGATTATTGGTCTGTAGAGGGCGTCCTAAGCCTGGTTGCGATGTAACAGACCTCTCTCTTGTCCACTGGTTCCAACACCTCCATACAGTAGAGCCAGAACGGCTTAAGTAGTGAGCTATTCACCGAGCTGACCACCCGGTTTCCATCATCCCTATATTTCTTCCCCTCTTGAGCTCTGGCAACTGCTCATATTGTCTCTGATAGCGGCGTAGTGGCCCTGCTTATGTTTAGTGTAGTGTTACGTATACGTGATTATGTTAGTGTAGTGTTACGTATAGTGTTTAACGACAAGTCCCGCTTTCAATTGTGTCCTGACGATCATCGAAGACGCATCTGGAGACTCCCAGGGATCCTGCTTTCACTTTTGCACACCATACAGGCCATCAATCAGGAGTTATAGTCTGGCGTGCCATTTCCCTTTATAGCCGGCCCCCTTTGGTCGTCATTAGATGCACACTTACAGCACAGTGGTGCGTCGAAGACATTCTGAGACCTGTTTTGCTACCGTACCTTTTGCAATATCCTGCCCTTATTTTTCAGCAAGATAATGCCAGACTACACATGGCCCGTGTTGCTATGAACAGTCTTACAGCTTGTCAAACACTTCCTTGGCCAGTCAGATCTCTCTCCAATCGAGCATGTCTGGGAAATGATGGGAAGGCGACTGCATCGACCAGGGAATGTTGATGACCCGTCCCGATATTTGGAGCCCATTTGACTAGAAATACCACAGGAGATAACCAAGAAGCTTTATCACTCTATGCCATGTTGTGTGGTAGCTTGCATCCAGGCTAGAGTTGAATCACCTTAGTGAACTCGGTACTTAGTAACTATGTAACTCTGAAATAAATCAATCATCTTTTTCTGAAATTTTAATTATTTTCTATTCTGTACATAATTTTCCTATCCACCAATTTTTGTGTCCTTCTAACAACTCCTTTTTTTAAAATATTTGACGACTTTAAAAATAAGCCATCCATTTTAGCACCATACCCAAATAAAACCATTTTGTGATTATTTTTTCTATACTAAAAGCAAATGCTGAAGAACATTGAAGTGATTTTAATTTAGAAATTGTGTATAAAGAAAAAGATAAAGTATATTTTTATAAAAGAAATATCGTCTACCGTTTTTTTTAAAAAAATGTCTGCCGCTGTATTCTAACAAATAGCAATCAAGAACAAAAGAACGCATTATTTATGCATTAGAAATCTTCAAGATAATTTAACCAGGTCACTATCAAATAAATTCTAAATAATGAAATCATTATCTAAGCCAAAAATCGCCAAATTAAGTTTGCACCCTATACTTCAATTTAACTGATAATGAATTAATAATGATAAAGGAACAGTGAAACAGAGCCAATGCATTAATAGGTTTTTAATGCACGCTTTTTTTTATTTATCTTTAAATGGAAAGAGATATAAAAAATTACTCAAAGTAATTTATTATTCAGATATTAGAAGATTTCTTGCTGGCTGATATGCTATTATCATACCTTATTCCTAGTCAAAAGAAATATTTCCATTGCTCATAAAGTTAGGGAGCTTATTATTATAAACTCCTGTTTACGAAAATTCCGACATCATAAAGGTATCACGCAAAAGTGAGTTGAAACTTATAATTAATACAAATAATGGTGTTCTCATTTAGGGTAATTGTGAAAGTGTGGGTTAAGAAGCGCTCTGAATCACAGGTATTGTCCATTAAATAAAGAATTGTAACTGTATGTTGAGAATAGTCTATGATTATCTTCTTCTGGTAAACGCTTCGAGATATCGTGACGACACAGGACGTCACACGAGCAAGCATCAATCATTGGAATATGGAATATCAATTCAATTTTTTTTAAAAGAAAACTTAACTTTTTATGAAAATAAAAATATATACACTCATGGACAAAAAAAATTAGCGCGCCAAGAAAGAGTCGTCAAAATGAATCGAAATTTTACATACGTACTGACTACTTTGATATAAGTAAAGGATTAGAAAATCAAAGAAAAATGATCATTTATTTCAGAGAAAAAGGTAAAAGAACGGAGGATTTAATACCCTGTTGAGCCCCCTGTAGCGCGAATGCACGATGTAATACGATCGGGTATTGAGAAATATAAGTTCTGGATGATATCTTGAGACATTTCGTTCCATATTTGCTGTAACCTTGCCTCTAGTTCGTTCAAACTCGTGGGATGCCCAACTCGCCGTCCCAAATGATCCCGGATGTGCTCGACTGGAGACAAATCTGGAGATCGGGCAGACCAAGGAAGGGTAGTAACAGTGCGGAGACAGTCTTGTGACACCCTTGCCGTGTGAGGCCGAGAATTGTCTTGTTGAAAAATAGCCCCTGGGAGCCATTGCAAGAGTGGCAACACATGTGGTTGCAGGATGTCATGGACATACCACTGGGCTGTCATGGTGCCACGGATCAATACTAGGGGTGACCGTGTATTGTAGGCAATGGCACCCCATACCATCCCACCAGCTGTGGGAGCGGTGAGTCGCTGTAAAGCAAAGGCAGGATTGAGGCGTTCACCCCGGGGTCTCCACACACGAACACGATTGTCATCACAGCTGAGATTGAATCTGGATTCGTCGCTAAAGACGACCTGGTTCCATTCCGCTGTAGTCCAGTATGGTCTGAGCCTGGTCTTCATGTAAATGACATTTCTCGGATCCACTGGTCCCAACACCTCCTTACAATACAATCAGAGCGACCTAATTGACAAGCTACTCGCCTAGCTGACCACCCAGCTTCCATCATGCCGATGATTCTTCTCCTCTCAAGCTGCGACAGCTGCTCATATTGTCTTCTAAAACTACCTCAGCTCTTCCTTTGTAAACGATACAGCACACTCAAACAAGCTTTGGTTACCTACTTTATACTCCACGGAGAACGACGTTAAACGCCTTCTACCGGCTATACGTAATGCTCAATCTTGCTGCATTTCTAATCATTTGCATATCTCCCCGGCATGTACTTTCATGCCAAGATTCGTTACGATCCTGCAATTATTTATTGGAGAGCTAATTTTTTTGTCCATGAGTGTATAATGTTAATTTTAAACACATTTGAAAAAGTTTCATTATAATCATATTTGAGATACGTGATCACAAAATATCTGCCAGATGCCCTTTTCAAACTTATTTTACCATTTAACTTTATTTTCAATCTAAGAGATGGAGAAATAATTCTCAAAATCAGCTGTAGAGAACATACATATACTTCTAATATATCATTAAATCTTCATATACTTTTTTTTTACTATCGATATGTTAAGAATTTATTTAACTTGTATCAAAACTATATAGATAATTCTAAAAGGGCTAAAACTGAAGATTAAAAAAAAATTATGGAAATATAAAAGAGGCAGTCGATATAACTATTTAACATTTTTTGATTAAACACATTCGGAAATAAAAAAAACTATAAAATAAGTCTCGAAATGAATACCTATTATCGTTACACCTTCCAATTTTATGACTAAATTTTACAAACTCTCCTGACATCTTTATTTTATAGGATCAAAGGGTAAAAAAATGTAATCCTTTCACATTTTTCATATCACCTGAAGCCTTTTAAAAATGCCTCCCATTACTTTATTTGAAACACCTCATCCGTATTCAACGTACGGACAAAAAAAAAGGGAAATTCCGGCATCAGCTAAACATATCTGGGGGCCTCGAAACGTTTAAAAAAAAAAAACGGCATCTTTTATGCGATATAATAATGGTAATTGTTAGTATCGTGCCTCTGTGAAGGTAATTGCTGAGAGCAGCATCTGGTGCATGCGTTAAAATAACGAGCTGATATGTATATCTTGGGACAAAGCAATTATTATTCATATTGAGCATGAAGAATGCCAATCTCCAAGCGGGACTGAATAGAAGTGCGATAAAAAAGTACTATTAATATTTTATGGGATGCAAGATGAAGCCTTCATTCGGAACCTGTGACACAGGATATTGATCGAGTGAATAAAATGCGCGACATCAAGGATCTCTTTATGTCCCCAGAGATCCTGTTTTAGAGAAGTAACATTAATAACATATCGAAAGAATTTGCGGTGTTCTTTTTTTCGGTTCAATCGAGTATTAATTGTGAGGAAAAGGCATTATCAGATTGGAAGAGTATTAAAAGTGGAAGAAAACTTTAACCTGTTTTGAAAGAGAAGTTTAAAAATTATATATCGCAATTGACTTTTATAAATTAAAACTATCTTTAGAATATAAAATTCTGAAGGGAACACGGAGCTCTAAAAATGACCAAAAAGGTGCCCATTAAGGAGACATTGAGCCCTAAAAATGACAAAAATACCCCAAAATAATTCATTACCTTTAGTGAAGCAAGTTGAGTGACTATATATATATGCATATATGTGTATGCGAAACTTCATAATTATATTACTACTAAACTGCACTAGCCATGTTACATTATTCAGCGAGTTATTTAAATTTTTAACAATGTACCAAAGCATTTTATTGGTCTTCAAAACTTTGTAACATGAACTGTTCGAGAATTTTTCCTTTGACTAACATGAGGGGTTTCTTTTTGATTTTATATTTAACACTAAACATACCATAAACGGGTCTTTTGACCGGTTTTGAACTTTTGCATTGAAAATGCCTTATCGCTTTGGCACATTTGACTTCATGACTTTTTTTAATTTTAGTTATATATGATAAATATTGTATTATTTTTTTCAATTTGTATTTTGTTTATTTTGAGTAATACTTGTCGTATACCGTTATCTACCACACCCTGTCATTTGACTGGGAGAACAATTAATTATTTTATAAGGTTATTGGATCAGGAATTATGATGTGCATGCATATTCAACGCATTGTATACAGTTCATTATAATAAAACTAAATTTGGTGTAGATATGACCGATCAAATACCGAGGAAAGATACCACAAAATCTAAGTCTTGCAGATGGCCACTCCAAGTATTTTTCAATATCCTTGATTTAGCTGGCATAAATGCTTGGATTTTGTACAAGCAATCGATAGGAGAAAATATCTCGAGACAAGATTTTTTTCCCCCGAAAAGGCCGTGAACAACCAAAAGAAAGAACAAATACAAAACGATAGTTGCCTATATCTATTATAAATTCTTATCAAGGTAAGACGTTTCAAATAGGATATTGTAATGCAAATAAAACCATCAAAATTTGTTCTAGATGTGAAAAATATGTTTGCGGAAAATGTACAATGGGGACACCCTGTACATGTAAAAAATGTGAAGAGCTATGAATTAAAAATCCTTATTCTTTGTGCTTGTAATAGAAATTATCAATATACATTTTTGTTTAATTAAAATAAAGTTAATTTGTTTCCTTCCTAACATCCATATTTCATACATTCAATCAGGAAACACATAATCCATACATTTAACCGGCTATGGTAGAAATAGTTATGTAATAAGTGTTGGTATGTTCAGCGTTCGCAGCGTTTTCCTAATAAAATGTAACGTGATGATGCAAATGAAGTAAACTTCAGAAATGGAGTGAAGAGATTTAATAAAGTCATACAAAAGCGACAGAAAATTGAATTCTAATAATGAGGTTATAGTAATAAAAATGATGTTTGTGGATGGTACGTGGATGTCTTCTGGTGTGTACAATTGATTTGGTGAGATTAGGATTCTACGCTGTCGGAGCAATTGATTACTTGAAGGAGATACTCGCATCGTATTCGGATAAACGCACTCTTTAATAGGTTATAGAATTTGATAGTGGTCACGGATTGAAGCATTAAACTGCTTGAGAGTATCCCCCTTATTAAAGAATCGGAAAAACAATATTTTGGAGGATAATTGACTATTTTAATTATACTTTATCAGTGGATAAGGGGGCTTGAACTTAAATTGAAATTAATATCCTGTGGTTAGAGTAACGTTTAAGATGACAGGCGAGACACGTAATAGGATGACAATGCAACTTTCAGCATTTTTTCTCAGTTTCTTGTTTTGACAGTCATATACACCCAATTCTTTTTTTTTTACATGGTATATATGCTCCTTTGAAAACCATGCAAAAAAAATTCGCGTAAAAAATACATGCGACCTATGGTAAATTTGAGGGTATGTTCCACAACTTTAAAAAATCGCGTAAGATGAAAAAACTAATAATGAAATCTATAATAATGAAAAAAAAAAGTAATAATGAAATCTATAATAATGAAAAAAAAGTAATAATGAAATTTATATTACATATTTAAAAAACATAAACAATTCACTTTTATTACAAAAAAAATTAAAATTAGTGTACAATGCAAATTCAGTCTATAGGTACATGCAACATACAAAAATTCAAATTGAAGTTAAGAATAAAATTACTAACATATATTAATCGCTACTTGATGACACGCGTGCAGTTTTTTACGAACTGGATCAAAAATTCTATAATCAGTAGATGTGTCAGTTATGTCTAGCACAACTGTCGACGTTGATTCAAATGAAGAGTTTCATTTGTTATTAACGGTCACTGGGAATCTTCTTATTATTATTACAGTGGCTATATTTAGTTGCTCAAGTTGCTTAAATAATTCTTGATATCTTTCTGCACAAAACTTAAGATTACGTTGAAATTTTAATGGACTGTCTATGTCAGGATTATGAAAAAGAAAATGTTGTTCCATACTTGTAGCAAATTTCAAGCCCTCGCGAATTAAATCAGCTGTTAATAGATGAATTTCACTTTCGACTTCGTCATTATCCTGAACTGTCACAAATTCGATCAAATCGTCCTCATCCGAAGGACTTTAAAGCATTAATTCTTCTATATCAGCCGTTTACATGTTGTTAAAACCTTCTCAACAAATTGCATTTGATAGAATTACAATTTCAGAACACAGCTTATTTTGGTACTACGAAATTTCCACTTTTGACTCATGCCGGCAAATTATTTTTCCAACAAGCATTTAAGGCTGAATAACAAAATGCTGTGTTCAAGTTGTAGTACAACGAAATGAAAAAAAAAAAAGTGGTTATAAAATTCTGGTATTCCCCGTAACTCCAGAACAGAACACAAAGTAAGCAAGTCATGAAGCAGATCAAATCACTGACACAAGTCTGGATATAAGCCGACCGTCTTCTAATTACACTCTGAAAATTAAAGCACGAATACCAAATTACTCTAGCACGAATTCCAAAAAAATATTTTTGGGATTCGTGCTAAAATAAAAATTTCGTATAAAAATAAAATTGGTGGACCGTGTGATTTCAAAATCGTGTAAAAAAGACCGTGTGAAAAAAGAGTTGGGTGTATTTAAAATGCTATGGCCGTTATGTAATCAATATAAAATGGCCTTCGCATTTCTTCTGGTCGTTTTGTATATGTTTGATAATTATTAGCATGAAAAATAAGGATTTAGATAATTAATTTTTTTTATCTACATAATTAGATATAGCTGTTTCTTTAACTTTTTTTCGTAACGTGTTATAGAAAAAAATATATAAAACTACTAACTGCAGGAGACAGTCATGCACAGAATAGAGAGGGAACGCTTCTGAGAAATTTACAAAATAATTGTTTAAGCATATTAAAATTTATGAGAGTATTAAAAAATTTCAAATATTAAAATAATTAGAAAAAAATTAAAATTTTTAGTAATTGTTTGTTTGTAAATGAAGCTTTTTTTTACTTAAAAGGTATATTTCACGTGTGTCTATATAAACTTGGGAATATAAACTTTTTCTTAAAAGTATCTAATTTAAAATATTGTTTATAAGGTACCATGTCCCTTTAAGCGACAATAAACTCAAAATAAAATTTAACAGATATATAACGTACTCATTTAGCAAATTATACTGAAACTGATCTACATTAATAAACAAATTTAATTAAAACAAATTAAAAATTAACTAAATGGGTAAAGTATAATTTTGAGCTAGACATTAAATGAAATGAAAAAAAAAATCAATTGATTCCTTTAAGGCCATTTAGCGATCTAATTCATTTTAGCAATATTTAGTATGAAATACATAATTTTAATTAATAAAGTAATTACAATTTCAGCATTAATTAATTTTAAATATCATATTTTATTGTTTTATAACTAAAGAAGAAAAATTGAACAAACAAATAATTCGAGAGATATCTTGAATCTACTTTAAATATTTTATTTTATCATTCAACAACTAATAGAATAAATAATAAGATATTAGACTAATAAATAATAAAAACATAGATTAAAGTAATTAATCTGAATTTTCTGATAATATGAGCATACGTAGATTAAATACAACAAATCTGCCAAAAAGTCAAGGCTTTATATATTACATATTTAACGCAATATGATCACATGTTATTGCTAACTCGAACCAATATTGATGAACCAAATTTCTCTTCACTAACCTGAGGGAACTTTTTGTAATTTGAATTGAATACAATTACAACGCCTTGCGAACCAATTGAAATATGATTAGCTAAATTAAATGAAGATAAGGAGTGCAATGAATTGAATTAGATACAGTGAAAGAAAACTGAAAGTGAAGAGAAAGGAGCGAAATATAATTGAAAGGAAAAATAAATTAGATAGATGTTGTAGATTGGAGTAAGTCATCGTAATTAATCGCTTATAGTATTGATAGTACTTGGAAGTGACTCCTGATCAGTATAATAGAGATTCATTCTGCTATAATTCAGAAGTGATCGAATTATAACGAGTGTTTTGGTAAGTTAAGACTTTATTATTTGAACACTAACTAGGATTAAAACTATGTTTAGTGGATCTCGGGAGAGATTCTATTTTACATATGCTTTGATTGATAATAAAGAGTGTTTTCCTTTTCCTACGTATGTTTGATTTGGAGTTTTGAACTTATTGACTATTTACTTAGATTTTAAGATGACAGTGAATTTAAATAACGAAGGAAATATATCAGAAGTTAACTTTTGAATTTATAAAAATATTCATTCTTGATTTTAATTTAAGGTTACATAGAGAACATAGAATACATTATACTAGCTAAGATACATGTCGTGTACAGATTATTAAGTAATTTGTTGCCAGAGGTACAGTATTGTCAAGAGAATGGAATGCGCATGTTTAGGGAAATTACATCACTGAATATACCTTATTGTTCCAGGAGAGTATCAAATTATCGTTCAGATAATGATTCTGACTGTAATAATGAGGATTGGCAATCCATTTTCTGATTGTATCATATCTCACACCGCTGTTCTATACAATGGGCTTGTTTGAGGCTCTCAACCAGATAAATGTAATTAAATTATCGTCCTTTAGAGCTATATGCATGTAAATTCTACAATTAGAACAAGCCTTTAACAACAATGTAAATTACACACATCAGTAAATATTAAAAATCTGAATATTTAAACATTCAGCAAAATGTTATCAATAAAAGGGACATTGGACATTTTAAAAGATTTATTCCTCATATTAAAATATTTTTTTATCACACTTTGTTAAATGGAACTGACTCCAAAAATAATGTAAATTATGCTCTTTGAAGAATTTTTCTTGTTTGGTAAGAAGGTACTAATAATAACACATCATTGTTTTTTGATCGAAACTCTTCAAGTTATTTAGGGAAAACGAATGGAGGCTCACGTGCTTTATTCCATGAAAACTTACGTGTAGCAATTAATATTTTACATACAAATTGAATTCTTTTAATTACTGGAAAAATGAAAGTATAACATTCTTAAGGGTAAAATGGACACTTTAATTTAAAATTGAAATTGTATTGGCTGTAATAAAGTTGAAAAAAAATGAAAAACATGTAATTATTAGTAATATCTCTCATCTTTAAGTCTGGAAAAATAATTTGTTTTTATTTTTTCCTTTCAGATTTAATATTTTTTCAACTTTTTTGTAGATAAAAAGAATATTGTAGGTAATTAGGTAACTCTTCTATTTTTCTGGATAAATTCATTCTCAAGTTTTATTTCCCTTAAGAAGACATGTATCTTGTGAGAAACTTTTAAAATTAGATATTTATAAGAAAAAAAAATTATTCGCACTATTGGAACACACATAAAATTTGCTTTTCAGAAGGAAAAAAAATTCATTTTTAAACAAACAATTATTTAAAATTTTTTTTTTTCAAAATATTTCAATATTTTGTTCATGTTTACGGTACTTCTATTAATTTTAGTACTTTTTCAAATATTTTTTTCTTAAATTCATAGAAGTATTTCTCCTAATTTTGTACATGGGTTTAGTTGTATTAGCGTTATTTTTAATTTTGTAATTTTTTTGTATTAGACGCTACGAAAAATTGTAAAAAATAGCAATATAATATTTTTTGATTTTTTTTAAGAAAAATAAATATTTATTTAAATCCTTATTACATGCACGAAATTATCAAACATATTGCGCAAAGCTATCAGAAAAAAAAATTCATAATATTATTTTGATTACAACAAAGATGAAGTACATGGCCATCATGATAAATAAAAATCTGAAATAAAGTAGTAAAGCCCAATAAAATGATTGGTTGGTTTTATTAACGTAGCACTAGAAGTAACACGAGGGCTATTGGCGACGGACCTCGTAATTTACGAGGACGATGCCTGAGCTGGCACCCCTTCTCTTTTAACTGCCCCGCCAAACAAACTGGAGGACTTTGGGCATCAACAGATTTAACATGCATCAGCTCCGGCTTCATGGCAGGTCTTTAGTGTCATCAAGGCTCGAACCTACGACTCGGCTAAAACCCCGGCCGAAAAGTCGGCGACCATGACCACTAGACTACCGCGACCACGCCAATGTAATGATATTTGGCAAGTTGTTAAAGAAAATTTAAATAACTTTCTAAATAATTTCGTTTCAGCTGTGAAATTTAGTACAGATATTTAGATAAGTCAAACAGTTAAAATAAAGTAATAAAACGTGTATCGAAATCTTAGTATTTTTCAGAATACTGTGTACTTTGCAAAAGGGACAGTAGAAAAAGGCACAGTTTTATTATTTTTATGAACAGAACCTTATATTTCCATGTAAAATGAGTGAAATGTAAATTCGAAAAAAAGCCATAATCATATTCTCTTGACTCCAATTCCTCCTCCTACTTGGTATTGTTGACGCGTTGAATAGGCCATAAAGAAAAGAAAAAATAAATTAAACGTGAAAGAGAAGAATAAGCATAATATTAAGTATAATACACATATGAAATAAAAAGAAATTCGCATTTAGACTTAACAGATACTAGTGAAGGTAATACTTCTATCAGTCAATTATACGTTTGCGAAAACACAGTGATTCCTATATGAACCTAAGCAATTTGAGAAAGTTCGTTCCATATTATCGAAGAGCATTTAATAACTCCTAATGTCAACGTTGAATTACAGTTTTTAAAAATTTCTTTAATAGCAGAGTAAAAGGTAAGCTTACCTGATCAAAATAATAACGATTATCTCGGGAAGCCAAAGAAAGTTTAATCGCGTCCACAGGAAAGATTATTCGACTAATACTGATTGGTGCATTGCTATAGTTTCTTCTTACTCTCTTTTTTAAAGTGGTACAGTTATTTATGTGTTAACTTTGAAATTAACACTGAAACTGCCAAGTGGCTGTATTATCTGCACTAAATTAATACCTTCATGTATTTTATTTGTGCTCTAATTTTTGTATTTAAAGATAATTTAAGTTAAAGATATATTGCAACAGTGTGCGTATGAGTTACTTTTGAACAAAAATTTACTATTTAGGTAATCTGAAAATTAACTAGACGGATACATTAAAATTCGAATACTTAGTTCTCTCACATTATGCAGTGAATTAGCAGTTAAATTAGGAAGCACTCGTAAATGTGGAAATAAAATATTTGTTCGAACAACTTAAATGTTTTTGTACACCTAAATAAATATTCAGGCAAACAATTCTAGAAAATACTCTGTTAGCGGAAAATTCAGTTCTCTAATATCCATTTCCAGATATCGTTTACGATTAAGTTTTTCCAATCGTATAAAAGAGATAAAATTTTCAAGATTTTTCAATTGAAAGCTTATAAACTTAAAATTAATTTTAATCTAGATTGTTTACTCTATACTAAAAGTAGGTGTGTTCTATTGAGAACGAGGTATATATTATTGTAAACCGATTGTAAATGGGGTTTCGATTGTGAACGGAAATATTCGAATTTTATGGTAATATTTCTAGTTTCAATGGCAGCTTAAATTTCTGGAAATTTGTCTTAATTTTAGGGTCACGTCCTTCCGGGTTCTCTGGCTAAGTTTTGCAAAATTCTGCAGAGTGTGAAAGATTTAGCAAAATCACGAGTAAGAAAAACTACAATTAATTTTTAAAGTATGTAAACTAATGCTATTTTACACAGACGCTTTAATTTTATGAAAGTAATAAATAATATTTAAGAAAAGTCGTAACAGTACATTATATTTTTCATGCTATACTTTCATTTAATAGATATAAAAAAGAACAATAAATCAAAAATTCTTTAAAAGGAAATAAATTAGAGATTGACTTCTTCAGACACAGAAAGGATAGCTTATTTAAGTTTATTTAAGTAACAAATCCTCGATTTCTTCTATGAAACTTTGATTTATAAAGAACCCTTTTCTAAAGTGTAAACTTTTGTATTCGTGTCTGTAAGTCTCTTATCAGAAAACACGTGCAATTCGTTCAGAAAACGGAATAATTCAATTTCTATGTTGTGATACGAATTGAAAGATTCTTCCCAATGGGACAAGTGAGCTTCGGTGATTTGGGATTTCTGACATCGAAGGGGATTTCGGAAAATCGAAAAAGAGATTCCAAAGTCGCCAATTCCTGCTGACATTCTCAGACAGATAAGGAATAATCAACTTGTATTTTTTTTTTGTCAGTTATCGATTACTTTCTGGTAAAGAAGTTAAACTTTTGTTCAACTTGAAACAAAAATTGTGTTACTTCATAAAGTTCTTTTTCCCTATGCAAAGACCGGTAAAGGTAAATCTTTAAGATATTTTTCAAAAGGCTAAAGACTAAAAAATTTTCTCTTCCAAAGAAATTTAATTTTTATTATACTAAAATAGTTCGCAAAGCTTTTTAACCGATGTAACAAATTGTTATGTGATTTATGAACTCTAAAAATGTATGAGAAAATGTTTCCGCTATTAAAGTTAATAAATAACTATACTTCCTTAATTTAGGTATGACCTAAAGAATTTTTGCTTTTTTTTTTCTCTTTTCCTAGAGGCTTATCGAATATACTTTCGCATATTCGGATCTAAAGCATTTTGAAACTTATCAATAAAGAATAGATTTATTTATTTCTGTTATTTATTTTTGGAATTTCTTTTGTCCCAGTGTCAGAGAGAAACAGTAATCAAGCTACAATAAGCTACATTAGCATGCATTAATAGAACCATAACTAATTATGCTCCTGACTACATTAATTATTTTTGGAAATTTCACATGTATTAAAAATTATCTTCATTAAACAATAATATATTTTCGAACTTTAAAAAAATGATTTTACTCTACAAAAATATATTTAAAAATACTGAAAGACGATGCAACACAAATTTACAAATCCATTAAAAATCAAATTTCATTTTGCAAGAATCCGATCTGTGTGAAATGAGTATGCATAATAAATTTTTTAAACTAATGAGCATTTTTACATGTATTTCATTGAAGGTTTTAGATAATGTATCTTTTTAAATCATAAATTAATTTCAAAGTAATGATTTTGCTTGGCATACAAACCAGTGAGTGTTTTGAATTTGAGATATCTCAACCGCTCGTATAGTGCTTGAAAATTCACCGATGGATCCTTGTGGAGTTTTCTTTGATGTTTTCTTGGTACTCGATCAGGGTAAATTCAGTAGAATATTTTAAGGAACATATAATTCTCCAAAATGGATCCTCAGTCAAGAAGAAATCAGTTTTAATATTTAATAACTAGCTGGAGTAACCCTTCTTTTTATGGCTTAGTTCTTAAAATAAAATTCAGTAATCCGGCTATCGATCATAATTCTTCTTCTCGTGACATGCAGTGTAAGACTACGTATCCAAAAAAAAAATTCAAACAATTTTTTTAGATGAGCACAATCACCTTTTAATAATTTTCTAAATAATTTAAGTCAACTGCAAATCAGCTTCCAATAAAAAAAAATGCTTTAGAAGATGACACAGAAAAGCCAAATATATAATTTTAGACTGAAAGGCAGCAGAACCTGTTTTTCCCAGTCAAAGGAGGACCAAGTTCTAAATATCAATGAATATGAACCGAAATGTCAGCATTTATACTATTTGAGGTGATTCATTTGAAAAAGGATCATAATTCAACAGTAAAGAACCAAAAAACGCCTGAATGAATATGATGATCTCCAAAAAACTCCATAAGTGATAAGCGCTCGAAAGCAAATAATAGACTATGCTGCCATGTGACATAATATACGCCATAGCTATGTGTGACAGAATGGCAATCTTTCTGAACGGAGAAGAAAAAGGACAACAAAAATGCGAAATTTTGCTCATTCATCGTGTGTTTAGAAATTTTTACATAAAAAAAATCCGCTAATTGATACTTTTCCGTCATTTTTTAGACAAGACCAAATTTTTATTCCGTGTACCATATGAATACATTTTAATTTGGACCGATAGAGTTCTAGATGAAACGACTAAAAATAAAAAACGGAAATTGATGCTTTTCAGCGCTATTTTCAAAATATTGCCAAGTATCCTTAATTAGTCACTACACCCAAAATAATGACAAGCTGTTTTTTTTAAAAAAATAAGTAAATAAAATAAAATAAAATAAATTTAATTTCACGAGTGGGAAAAGTTTTGTAATCTTGCTATGTTTTGTTTTACAACTAGGTCGTAAAGTATACCTAAATTACACAAAAGTCACTTTAAATTGAATTTAAAAGGTCTGGAGCGAATTAAAAAAAAACAGATACCGCCAAGAGGTGCACACCCCATCAACAATTTCAGTTTCAGCGAATCCCATTTTGCGCGTTTGGATCTTACCGTATTTGTGCTATGCCATTGTGCATATACCGTATTTGTGCTTCGCGCGTTCACTTACATTCACACGTACACGCATTCTTCTTTTTATTCATATGCATTGGATTCAGTACCAATATTATATCAATTTAATTTTAATTCTTCTCCGTAGTTCGAATCTAAAATCCCATGATAACAAAACATGAGAGATTTGTATTACAAGAAACAATGCAAGTAATTGATTACGAGATATCTATATATGCTCATGAGAAAATTTCCTACGTTGAAAATGTTATAATGATCTCCTGTTCATCGCCTAAACTTTATGATTAATTATCTATGTCAAGCAAATGATAGCTTTTATGGAATAATCTACATAATTTCTGAATTTGGTTGGATTCCAAAATTACGTAATGATAAATGAATTAATGAAGAGACATGTTTCGTATGGCACTCAGGATATAATAGATTTATTTATGGTATAAGATATTTAAAATATTTTGTAATAAATCTTTTTCAAAACCTGTAAATTTTTAAATATTACATATTTTGACGGACTCAGATTTGGAGATATAAATATTTCTAAGAATAAACAGAAATGTTTTAAGCAATTGCATTATTCTAAAACATTTTTAAAAATGTTTTCATTTTTTTTTCTTAAGGAAGAAGTAATACATACCATCTTCTCTTCAATATAAGGAAATGAAATTTTTGTGAGATCCTGATGGGGAATTATTATTCAACCTCGTTTTTTCTTCTATTAACATTATGAATTATAATGAAATAAAAGGCAATAAAAGAATAAACACAATTCATTAATACACAACCCACAATTCCCACTGCGTCAAAAATGAATATTTTCATATGAATTAACCATTGTGTTTAGTGGCTCGTTTGTTATTTACTTTTTTTATTTAGTCTATTTATTTTGGAGCTAAGTATGAAAAATATGCGCATAGAATCAATTTCTCTTTTTATTTAAGCACCTTTTAATTCTAAAAATACTTCATTCAATATTTACATAGCTCAAATTCTATTATATTAACAATACACAATCATTTATGAGAGCTGCTTTTTCTTAATGGACAGGCGTAGGGACATGAATTATATGTACTACAAGTTAGAACAAGCAGATGAAAAAACGAAGAAGCCTTTTGTGTTTTTTCTTCTACACTGTTTGACATTAACAAAATAGATAAATTGCTTGGATGAAACTGAAAATCATTGGCTATCGATCTTTTATGTACTAATAAATCTAACCATACCGAATTTCATTGTATTAAAACTCGTCTGAATCAAATGTTATTAACAGCCCTTGTGTTTCGTTACTCAGAAGGAATTACATCTAGTTCTTTTAGTCAAGTGACTGTATCATTTTATAAGAAGTTTATGTTAAACAGAATAGTTAAGGGAATACACTACAGTGTTCATAACTGTAATACGTGAAAGACAAAGTATAATAGCACATGCAGCTGAATGAAATGACAGCTATCAAGTTGTTGGCACGTTCCATATATTTACAGTAGATACGATTACGATTAATGATTACAATTACAATTAATAATATATCTATATGTCACATTTCCCCTTGTACTTTGACAAAAATCATTTAAATATGCCGGACATCTACAGATATGTCCATACCTTGTTTGATAAGCTTGTCTGTGTCATTTGAAAAACTATTTCTTATAATATCATTTGTATTTACAGAGTTTTCTAACTCATTTCTATAGTCCATAAAAAAGTCAAAAATTGAGTTAGTTACCTAGGGGTGGATTATGGATAACTTTGAAGGCATTAAATGTTTCTATTCCTGGTATACATATACTTGATTTGTAGTCGTTCAAACCTTATATGACCATGGTTTTTTTTTAGAAATTACACAGTAGAAGATTTCCAAGTTTTATTAATCATGTTCTGCACAAAAACTTTATCGCTAATCTTTAAAAGCATTAGGACTTTAGTAGGCCTATCGGAATAAAATTGACGACCGTTGCTGTAATTATGAGACAACGACTCTGAAAATTTCAGCATTAAACAATTTATCACTCACAGTTAATTTAGTATTCATTCTACAATTAAACACGAGCTGGATAGAAGATAAAACTCTTCGTGAAGTTAGAATATCTCTATATTCAAGCAAAGATATAGTAGTTGGTCTATAATTTTCCTCATATACCTTCTTAACATCAGTATATCTTTCTCTATCATTCCATGAATCAATAAAGCAAAACCTTGTAAGTTTCATAAAGTCATAGCTGTTAAATGGACTGTTATCATAAATTATAGTTTCAGACACAACAAACTAACAATTATCATCAAGTACTTATGCATCTTTCCAATTGTTTTATTATTAACCTTTTCTACTTCCACTCATCCTTAAAATTAATCACATTTACAACACAATAATTGATATTCTTGTGAAGCATTAATTCTATTCCTATTTTCTGGAAAGGCTTTTGAGGAATACTACGAGGTAACAGTGGCTGGCTCATTAGTTTCGGTTTTTGCGAAATTTAGCATATTCTGCAGCAGCTTTTTCTATGTCCTGTGCATTTATTAGCCTGTACATAATCTCAATCTCGTATGCAACATTTTGGAATTTTTCAATACCTAGATAGCCTTCGTCAACAATATATATATATATATATATATATATATATTAATACCAAGTTTAATATTCTTTTAGTGACATTCATAAAATTTTTGAACATCTGCTGCCACGGATACGTATTGATCTCGACAACCTGTTGCTACATACCTATGCAAATTAATTGGAACAAATGAAAAAAATCTTTTTTCTTTTAGAAAACTATGCTTTTATTTATTCCATACATTTACAATAACTTTTCTAGTATGGCATATGTTCTCCCTTAGCAAAAATGGCCTCTTGCAGACGTTTTGGCATTGACACCACTAGATTAATATACATGCTCTTGAGTTCATCATCATGAAACCGCACTTTAATTGCATTATTTATCTTGCATTCGTTCGTTGTATAATCCATCTTACCTAAACGCATCTTCACAATATTCCTCAATGAGATTTAGGTTTGGTGAATTTCCAGGCCAGTCAGGCACTGTAATTTGATTTTGCAGCAAAAATTCTTTACACCAGTTTTGAATTGTGACAAGGAGCTAAGTCATGGTGAAATGTTCCGTTAAAAAAGTTTTCATGAGG